>JAQFZC010005288.1:0-14430 GCA_034695205.1 Dicyrtoma fusca | reverse complement strand
ATTATACGAATCAAAGTAATTGGAAAATAAATGGACCATGGGATAAGTCCCTTAAGGTCTGTAGTTTTGAAAAGTAAAGTACTAGAGTGTTTCACATACTTAAATAATCGGTCTTCTAGCTTTGATAACTGCTCCGAAAACATTTTGAGTTTTTCTTCTTGGATTGAATTTATTTGTTCATTTCTTGAAAGTTGCATCGAAATATCTTCTAAAACAATAGTACAACGACTAATTACAAATAGACTAGTTAAACAAGCCCCCATTTATAATTACTTTTTTACTATTATTTTCCTTTAGCTACATGCCTTTTAGCACGTTCTTTATTTGTTGTTATACGTTTTTTATTAGATTTATCTTTCTTCTTCTCATAGTCAGGTTTACAACCCCTCAAGGAGCCGAAGCTTCGCTCCTTAAGGACCTGCGGTCCGCCTGAAAGGCTCGAGTTCACTTTGATTGAATTCGCTTGTCGCTTCAGAGTGCCGGAACTTTGCTCCTTAAGCACCTGTGGTCCGCTCTGCACTGAATTCTGTACTTGCTCTGGAGTTAAATCAACCCAACTATTAAATTGGTCAGAATATCCTTTCCATTTCACTAAAGTCCTAATAACATTAGGATCTTTTGTTTTCTTTGTTTCTATAATCTATTCATAATCATATATTTCATCTGTTTTATTATAAAGTATCCAGCGCTTGCTCATAATAGCTGCCTTTGATATCACTTCCATTGTAATCTGTCAAAATATAAGTAGGAGCATGTGTTTTTCACATCTTTATTAAATATTATTTTATTAGCAAAAGTGGGTTTATATCCTCTATCAAATTTTGTTCCAAATTTATGCGTTCTAACCTTATCTCCCACTTTGAAAGGTTTTGTAATACAAATTTGTGTTAATTCTCCTAAACGCAAATGTTTACCACATAAGTTTGTATAAACGGTTTCTTGGTTTTTTTGATGCTTTAATTGGTGTCATTTTTATTGAAGAGTGAAGTGAATGATTATAATTATAGACTTAATCTGTAAAACATCAATCCAGCGAGTTGTATCATTATCGCTTGGATATTTATACATCATTTGTTGCAAAGTTCTTGCAACACGTTCTACAATCATGGCATTGTTCTCATTTTAAGTAGTATACCATTGAATATCTAGAGATTAAAAAAACGTTTGAATTGTCTTTGCAATATACTCTTATCCTTTATCTGTGTGTATCATTTGGGAAGACCCTTTGTCATTTAAAACGATTTTAAAACTATTGAGTACTTCAAAGGCTGTTTTTGTTTTTAATGGTATAGCCCTTAAATATTTACTAAATGGGTCTATATTGAAATTTATTTAGCGATTTTCATCATTATTTTTACTCCATTTTGGATTTATAAACACTATAAAAGCTAGTGTTTTTAATTTCATAAATAAAGCTGTCTGTGTCTATGTATAGCAATTTTGCTTTGTCTTTAAACTCTTCTTATATCACATTATAATACAAATCATACATTTAAAATTTTGAAAGGTCTAAAACTGCTTGTCTAATATAAATTGCCTTGTTGAAATTAACTTCAGTCTTATAACTATGTACTGCAACCAAATTCTCACAAAATATTGTTCTATATTTAAAAGTTGCTTTATTTATTGCGCGTTTAAGAGTGTTTTCATTTGAATGCAATCTTATATTTTGTTGATTTCTAACTGATTGCAATGATTTTTTAAACAGAGTTTGCCATTAGTTTCCAGAAATCCTTTTCAAAATCATTTTTGGCAGATTGTCTTTGCCTTGTATTATATTCAGTATATTTTGCAAAAATATTTGATTAAGTAAACTTAATTCCTCTATGAACTTTGGTTATTTTTATTTCCAGATCTTGATATAATTTAAGTAGTTTGTAGTGAACTATATAGTTTCTTTTATCATTAAAAGTGCATAATACCTTTTTAACTTTACCTCTTGGTGGTAATGCGTTTTCTTGCGCAAGTGGAAGAACTTTGAATTTATTATGCATTTCTAGATCTCTTAAAAAAGATAAATCAACGTCAAAAACGTAACCAGTATCATCAGCTGTATTCAAAAAAGCGTTTAAATTCAGCAATTCATCTTCATTTATCTTTTCAAAATCACTTTTAGGTAATAACTGAGATAATGCCCATCTATACAGATTATTTGCGTCTATATATACCATTTGAGTGTTTTCTGCTTTAGAATATCGATTACTACATTGACTTATGCCTCCTCTAATACCTTTTCCAGAAAATATATACATGTCGTAATCCAATAGTAAATCTTATTTTACTTCAGTGTATTTAAGCATGCAATCCCAGCAAAACAAGAAGTAGTATAGTACCAAGCTTAATTTAATTTATAAACACTATTTAAAGCTAAATCTCCAAAAGTTTCGAAAACATCTGCTAAAAGTAGTACATCTAGTTTGTTATATAAATCATGCCAATCACCTAGATGTTTCATATATAAATAATTCCATACTTTTAATGCGTGATCATAATCAATCGTACGAACATGTTCCTTTGTTAAAGAAGAGTAAAATTTATCAATAGAAGGTATTTGGGTTTCTGATAATTTACTTATATCGCTCATATATTCATACGGAAACCCTTTTCTATGTATTATTGTTTTTTCATCTTTTAATTCTTTTCTAAATAAAATCTTTTGTTGTTCTGTAAAATATTTTGTAGTTTCTCTTAAATGATTAAAATCTAAATTAGTTGATTATGTAGCTAGGATATATTGTAAAAATCTAAGCGAATCCAAAAAGTTATTGTATTCATGTTTTGATAACTTAAATGTTTTAGTTAAAGAAATATACTTTTCCTCATTATCAGGTATTAATGTTATTTAGCTTTTATCCTCACATAGATTTCTTACAAACAAATGCATGTAATAACTCGAAAGGTTATGGAAAATTACTGGTATAAATGTAGCATTTCTATCAATTAAATTACAGTTATTACATGCTGCTTCTCTATATTTTCCAATGTAATGATCATGATCTCTGACCTTTGAATTGGTTTCCGAAAATTTTCTTTTACATAGATAACATTTTGTAGCCGCATTATATGTTTTTAATTCAATATTTGTTATGGGTATATTTTGTTTCATAAAAGAATGAATTGTTTCAGAAATTGTTGTTAAACTATTAATAAAACGTTTGTCCGCATTAACACCTCTATAACTTATTAATGGTTTGGTGAAATTATTATAAACGCTATTAACATATAAAACATAACCTGAAAGTGTATGAAGCTGTGTTTTTTTAGTAAAAGATTTTTCTGGATTGCAATCACATGTCTGTATAGGTTCTAAAAAAGATTCAAAATCAGCATGAATTAGATAAGGGTGTCTTGTTTGTCTTTGAAAGCTTTTAAATTGTATAACTGATGTTTCCATTACACCTTTTTTAATTTTTTGCATTGTGGGCATTATAGAAACACATGCTTTGTTTTGAAAACATAACTTGATGCTTTTTTAAATTATCCTGATATCTTGTAGAATATGCCAAACATCGTCTACAAAAATATTTTCGATGCTCATTAGTACTTAACTGACTACTCAATAATTTACTCAAGTTTTTTATCCAACAATAATGGTTTTTATCGTTTTCAGTAAAGTATAATAAATCAATATTGGTTTCATATTGTTGTTCATTATTATGATAAAGAGAAAATATTGAAAGCTTCTCAATACCAAAAACTGTTATATTAATAATAATATTGAGCTTTCCAAATTTTGATATGTCTTTAATTTTAACTGGAAATTCTATATTAACACATTTTACTGAATCTAAATATTGAGAATATTTTGATACTTTTTCTGCGTTATCTGCTGCTGGATATAAACAAGCTAATACGCTATAGAGAAAACACTTATTATCTTCATTTTTAATATTAATGCATGCTGTTTTGTCTTTTACCCATTTCGGTACCTCAATGTATGAGCTTCCTCCTAATGGATTAAATTTATTTATATTGATTTGTAACAAAATTATTTTGTTAGGTATCCAACCAGACCCTTTTGCTTCTAGTTCATCACATCGCGCGATAAATATATTCTTTTGACTATTCTAAAACGAAAGTAAATGAGTCTTGCATTAATTTTACATTTTGTAATTTGAATTCGTGCCTCATCCTTAATTCTTTATCATCTACTTTTTTAAATTCACATTCTAAAGCTAAATTAATTATTACATTTTATATTTAATGTTTTAATAATAAGAGAAATGCCTGGTTCTTTTAGGCTTAACATATAATTTTCTATATCGAAGTCTGTAATTATTATTTATATTTTGAAACGTTTCTAGCCTACAGTCAAAACATGATTCAACCTTAATGAATTTTTCTGTTATGTGTTTAGAACCATGTCCTTCTTCAGCATAAGCAGAGCATCTTTCGCATTTAATTTTTTTTGATTCTTGATTGTCTAGAAACCGTAAATAAATCATCATCAAATGCAAAATTATTAAGTAATTCTCTTTTGTTATTATTCTCTTCTATATTTATAATTTCTCGTATAAGTGTGGTTTGGTATAACGGCATACATATTTTATTTTTAGAGTTTTTGCAATATATCGTAATTGATTGATATTTAGTAAAGACAAGTGTAGTTCTCTATCTGAAATCATTTTGTAGGACCTCACTATTTATAAGAAAAATAATTTAAGTGTAAAAATTTATTTATGCTGATTTTTGTGATATATTATTTTTGTGCACTTTTGTTTGTACATGTCTATAATAATTTCTTTTAGTATATATTCGCCCACATTCACAATTTAATTTTTTAATCCTGTTTTTGTTTGCACAATCTCTACAAGAATTGTATGTTTTATAAAGCATTGAAATGTCTAGTATTCTTACAACGTATACAGACCTTAGCTTCCATTTAATTAAGAAAAACAATAACTACATAATGTTTTAAACATTATTTGCAGATTACATTACAATGATGTCCTATTTGCTTTATTTTATGCGTGTCAATTGGTTTTTGGCAGGTTTGAAATTATGTTTTAGTTGGTTTTCAAAAAACATAAAAAACTGGGGAGGTGTTTGTATTATTTGGAGTAAATATTGGTTATTTTTAGTGACTTTAAGCATATTGTAAAATGTGTCAATTATTTTGAGCCAGGACTGGCCTTTCAACCTCTACTAATACTTTTAGCAATCGTGTCAGTGTTAGTAATTGCCTCAAGGTCCCTTTCATAAAAATTTTAATTTTTCTTTTTCTTGATTGACTCATACTCTGCTTCAGAAACTAGTTTCATCCGCTTTATTTTAAATCCCCAAGCTATTTGCAATGATTTTTCGACTAACGTTAACAACGAGAGTCAACAGCGGGGTTCTTTGAATAGGCAAAATACTTCCTTTTTGTTGTAAAAACCGTCGTTTTAACCATGTGGTAAGATTTGGTTTAAAGATTTTTCGAATATTAGTTTTGTGACGTCGTTATTTACTTTGGTACACTTGATCTATTGGTACGTTACGGATTAGTGTGTTGTGAACAATTTCATTTAGCGCTAGTATATTTCTTCTGTGGCTTTTTTTATTAAACCTTTTCTCTTGTATGTGTGGTGTTCCATTTTAAATTTTTTTAATGAATTTTAAATTTTTCACAATTCGTTTCGACATTAAAGAGACAGGTTGCTTTTACAAAGCTGATGGTATACTATTTGTTAAACAATGTACAGTAGTTTGTCACTCATTCACTACCACACAAAACAAAGTTATAGACAAAAATGGTTTATTTTAAGTTTTGAAAGTACAAACGTTTTGAGCGTAAATTGTGAAAGAATATACCGAGTGTATGGACCTCATGGTCAAATCGCTCGTAACAATGAATAAAATTATTATTATTATATTAAGAATATATTTAACTCTAATTTAAAACACTTGTGTTGTTATTGTTTAAATTGAATTTTATTGAGACGGAAAGTAAACTACGTCTGCTTCGCCGGGTAAAACCATACTTCTTACACGTAAGTGATAGTGGCACTTTGGGTTTAGACTGACAAACAAGTAACTGTAAGGAGCTTTAGTTGCATCACAGTATGCGTTTGTAAAAAAGTTATTCATTTGTGGGTACAACTACCTGCCTTAGCACTGTACTTGACAAGAACATTGGCGATTTAATAATAACGATATAGTTCGTATTAAGCTTAATATCACGAGCAAATTTGCTTCAGGGATAAATGGTTTGAGTTAAAAAATTGTTGAAATTGATCGATAATGAACGCCTTGCAGAAAGTGTTGAAATGCTTGAATCTTTTGATGAGGCGTGAATCTGGTCGTCAATAATCAGTAGTCTTGTTTATCTGGTATATCAAAATCATACCCCAACTCGAAAGTAATATTTTTTAATCTACTTTTCAAGTCGTCATGCATGGGTTGATTAATGTTTTTTTAGGTTCGGTATCAGTAATGTGTGGTACGTTTGATAACACTTTATATGTAAAAACAGTTTTCCCTGATTGGGAGGGTACTATAGGGGTAACAAAACGTGTATACACAATTAGGTACTCAAAATACGTTTAAGTGGTATGTTAAAGAAATATTTTGGAGCTGAAATCATCATCGAAAAAATGTGATGAAGAAGTTTCGATTGTCCATACGTTGGCTCTAATTTCCAGTACATTGTTTAACTCTAAATTTATTGTTGCTCCAGATAGTATCATTTGGGTCAAATTCTCTTTCTAGGCTTGGGGTTCCTGGACATATGTCTTTAAATCTCATATCAGCTCAATCGATTTTGCAATAAGGTCATTGGCGTCATCGTCCTTATAATCGTCGTTGATGGTTTTTGACCGTTCTTTTTCGATTAATTCGATTTCAGAATTAGCGGAATCATTTTCGTCATCGTCTTTGTCATCTGCAGAAATCTTAGCATCATCTGATTTTGAGTTGTCCCTCCGCCTTCGATTCTACCCAATTAATAAAATAAGCAACAGCATTGTTTTTAATTTGTTTGTACCAGTGACCAATATTTTTCATTCGTTGGTGTAATACAATATAAACCCGTTGTCGGGTTTCATAAATTAATTACATTTCTTATTGCATACATTTCAAGTTTAATTTAATTTTACTTTACTTGTTTTGGAATTTTATTCAATGCAAAAAGCTATGCAAATTTAAAATGAAATTGTATTTGCCATCATCGATGAATTTATTCTTCTTGCGCCCTCTAGCGACCAGCTTCCGAAGTTCCCCGCTGGCGTTAGGTAATACTTGAACGTCGCCTAACTCTTAATTTTAATACTAAATACAGACCTTGAAAGACACGGTCAGATTTACGGGGCAAAAAGAATTCTTACTATTCGTCGCTATTGTTCTAAAATGTGAAAGAATAATTAAAATAATTTGTAGTGACTAGGTTTATTTTGAAAACAACGTTTACATGCCTCTATTTAATTTTGGATTTTAAAGCTAAAATGCAAACATGAAAAGACAAGGTCAGGCTTGGAAAAATGTATTGTTACTATTCCAGGCCAATGTTCCAAAACGTGCAAAATGACTAAAAAGTGATGATCAGTGTATAATGACTTTCATAATTTCGTCCTGTAGTGCCAATAGTGCCATAAGGAGAAATGGGTACAACTGTTACTACAAGTAACCTACCTCAAGCTCTTCAACAAACGCCGAAGCTACAGTATGAACTTAGAATATTACCTTAACAAATATGCTGACAAAACTGACAATCAAGCTATCGACAACGGGTTGCCAACAATATTCAAAGCGTCACGTTTGCCTTTCAGTTGCAGCAAGTGTTCGTGTTTTGTAAATTCTGACAAACTATCATAAAGTAATGTGCTGTTTTTTATTTACAATAAATCACATTAGGTAGTACCAACGTGTTAGTATTTTTATTGTTATTTTCCTAAGGGGTTCCCTTAACGCTAGTACGAGCATAGAATGCCGTCAAGGCCAAATAAACTGTCCTTGTACGAAACTCCCCCTTCACATATCTAAACCTGACTCATTTCATTTTCCCTATAGCCTTCGAAAAGGCAACAAGTTCTGCTATCGTAATCTGTTTCAATATACTCATAGTTAAGGCAATCAAATTGCATAATGATGCGACAGCATATTGATCGCCACTTTTTTAAGTGTTTGACACTAGTACAAATCCAAAAAATGTCAAAATTTGTTTTTGGATTTGCATAAATTGCATAAAATGCATAATCCGAAAACTTAGTGCATAATTTGCATAGTTTCCAAAATATGGTACAATATGACTCGGAGATGCGTTCAGGAAAATCTCGACACAAATCAACAGCGGGGTTTTAAAGGCGCAACAAAAGAAATACGTTGCAGACCATGACTGTTGACTTTCAGGCTTTTGTCTGTTTAACTGCAAAATTGCCTAAATCCCAAGTGAACTCACTGGACTTTTTGTCGTTTTGATTACTTTGCAGTTACACAGACGCTTTTTAATTTCCTCTTCAGACTTTGTGGAAGCCGGTAGTAACGAGGCTTGTCTAGTTTTTCAATTAAATTGTACTTCGGACTGTTCTTTAATTGCAAATTAAGCAAATGAAG
Organism: Dicyrtoma fusca; assembly: GCA_034695205.1. Taxonomy (NCBI): domain Eukaryota; kingdom Metazoa; phylum Arthropoda; class Collembola; order Symphypleona; family Dicyrtomidae; genus Dicyrtoma; species Dicyrtoma fusca. The sequence continues at coordinate 5,901 of JAQFZC010005288.1, read as the reverse complement.
AGAATAAAAAGAGAAAAAAGTGATCCAGCCAGTAGGGCTAAACAGTTTCCTAACTGCGGATTATAGGGGGATACCAAAATTGCAAACCTTTTCTTTAATGCTCTACAACAGTATTGCATACTCCAAAACAAGATTGCATTATATGAAGTTCCGTAATGCATAATTACTATAATTAGTGCATAATTTCAAAAAAAGTAATGCATAATTACTATAATTAGTGCATAATTTCAAAAAATGTATTGCATAATTTGAATAATTTCGAAGACACTAATGCATAATTTCAAGCAAAAATAGTGCATAGCGTTGATCGCCTTACTCATAGTAATAAGAGTAGACCCTCCCAGATAGAAATTCCTTAGTACCATAAAAACTGCACAGTAGGCAAGAAAGTGCACCGGGGTGTCGTAGTCCGCACCACATGCTACACATAATGTAAGACGGGGTAAAACTGTGTTTTGAGGCAAAACCGTGGATGGGGCAAAAGCGTGGATGGGGTAAACTCGTGGATGGGGCAAAACCGTGGATAGGGCAAAACCGTGTTGGGGCAAATCCGTAGATGGAGAAAAACCTTGTTGGGGCAAATCCGAAGGTGAAGTGAAATCATTAATAAGGAAATCCGTCATTTGACAACAGAACAAAAAAATTCTGGTTTTATTTATTTGTAAACTGAAGGTCAGCGTTTATCATTATTTATTATTTTATTCGAGAACTCCACTTTGCACTTGCCCGTAATTAATGCTTCAAAGTTAGCTAGTTAGTACGAGCAATTCAAGTGCGGAAATGCGTTTTAATATTAAATTTATGAGGATTCAATATTTTAACTGTTTTGACATAACGCTTATGACTTCCTGCTCAAACAAACGTTCCGTGAGCGAAACTGTCTACAGTTTTCAACGTTCTCCATGAAACAATAAAACATAAGTATCACCCACAAGAAAACAATTCCAAAGACTATAAGCTGTTGTGCCATTTGTAACTACCCCACATTGACTAGTTGAATGCACGTAATACTTCATTCCGACATGCGACACTTGCACCATTGCTGCCTCAGTTCAGTCAGGCTTGACTACACGCTTATGACTAGACTAGACTAGCTGGCTTTTGTAAACGTTGAGACTCGTCTTGACTAGACTGATTTACAAAAAATACAAGTCCATTTTTGAAAGATAAATTTTTGAAATCAGCCTGAAACAATTTTTGCCAACTGAGTTTTGCTCGGTGATTTCAATTCAATTATCAGTTTCAGTGTCCGACTGCTGATAGAGGTGAAAATTATTTATATTCGATCATTTTCCATTTTTCAAAAAAGTTCCAATTTAATAGTTTTTATGGTCATCCAATTTTGCATCATCTACGGCAGCAAGGATTGAGACGTGAAAATGTGATGCTACTATACGAAGTGCAGAAAGGCAGTGGCGGAAAGGCGGATACATGCAAAAGCTAAGTAGCTTATTCAGATCATTCATCCTTGGCTTGGCGCTCGATTTGAACGCACAAAAGACCTAATTTAAGGACTAGGTAAACTATAAAAATCGGAACTGGAAAAAGAAGAAAAAAGAAAATAATAGTAAAACTAACCATAAACAGAAGAAACAATTTTCGACAGTCATTTTGACATAAAAACAACGAGTTAGTCAATAAATTAATAAAGCAATGACGGAAAGTAGAAACTTGTGAAAGATTGGAAAGAAAAAGCGTGAACTGTATGGGCTGTACTTTAATAATACTATAATACATAACTAACTATAAGGCCCGAACTATCAGAAGAATTGATTTCTAGAAATTTTGGAAAATCAAAGGTTGGAGCTAGTATCGGGCAGCTAATTCAGAGGAATTTTATATTCTATGTGCATACCGGTGACGGGTCCAAAATCAACCAAATGGACAAAATGGCTAAACAAGTAGAGAAAATTATGCAGGATTTGAGCGGAAGCTTCGAGAAGCAAAGAAAACTGATGGAAGGAAGTGTGAAAGAACTAGAAGAACGGAGCAAGAGTATACTGGCAATTCAACCCTTAATGACACAGGAAATGCAGAATTTGAGGAAGAAACTGGACGGGCAAATACAGCAACAAGTAGTAGTGACAAAAACCGTTGAAAACCGAAATTAGAAGTAAACTTACTAAAGAAGGAAAAAGAAGAACTTGTGATTCAGCAAAGGAAGAGTAAGATGGAATGTAATCGAGCAGCTGACTTCGAAAGAAAGCATAATGTCATAATAAGCGGTAGAGGTGAGGAAAAAGAAGAAACAGCAGAGGACGTCAGATCAAAAGTGAAAAGTATCGTGGAAGAAGAACTGAAAGTGGAAGCAACAATCGACACTGTTCGTAGAATAGGCAAAATGAGTCGAAAGATTTTCAGTAAAATGAGCGACAAAGACCTTATACTAAACAAAACAAATGCATTGCGGGAACGGAAAGGCAGGCCGATTTACATAAACCCAGACCTTCCGGCGGAAACGTGTCAAAGGAAATTCGAAAAACAAGAAGCCCGAACAAAAGAATTGCTTCAGTAAGAACAACGACAAGCTCAGCAAATAGATCAGAAATGGCGCAACACAACAAATATCCAAGCAGTACCCAATTTTCGACACAGCTAAAAGGACAATTACGTCTTCAGAACACCTCGAAATCATTAAAAAGAAATAAAAAAAAAACTTCGCCAAGAAGAAAGAAAAGAAAAATTAACAATAATCATCAACCCTAAATTAAAATTTGATAAATCACAATTATAATGATGAATATATTATATAATATAGCATGAAAATTTATTAATAATTGAAAAAACACGGAAAAGCCAAGTCAAGGATCACACATTATTTTTCACTTTCTTGTAATAATTTAACATTGTAATCTGGAATTGCGGGATACACCCACTGAGTGTATTGACCTCCATTAGATCGCTCGTAAAATGAATAAATTATTATAATATATTATTATTCAGATCATTCGGATCATTCAGATGGATAGTTCCTTATAGTAATATATATTTTAAAACTGACTATTTCCCAAACAGTCGGGAAATCTGAATCTTCGAGAAGGGTCGTAAAATTTTTCGACTTTACGTTTAGGGTGCTTAGGGAAGCTTGTACCTTGACCTACTCCGTATTTCCATAGAGACTTTTTGTCGTCCAACCGTCCATTCTGTGGCTATTATAGTACGATTGGCAAGCTGAATTATACTTAGTCAAGAGGCGCTGGTTGAGTGTATCAAATAGTAAACAAGTTAAGGAAATGAACTCAACATTTTAGATACCAATATAAAGCCAATACATACAACGAACAGTGTACCATGTACTACTGCTATGGTGAGTCGCTTTGCGAGTTCAACACCGAAATTCAAAGAATTACTTTTATAAAACCCACTAAACATTTAGGAGTGCCGCTGGGAATTGAACCCAGTAGTCCTAGTTTCCGCGACCGGACAAAGCCAACTCGGCTACCGTGCCCCTCATGTAAGAGGAACAATCTTTAGTGGGCTACTTTTGAATGCCAATTTGGGATGCGCATATACACATGTGGTAGATGTGGTAGTACAATAATAAGTCAATAGGCGCTGGTTGAGTGTATCAAATAGTAAACAAGTAAAGGAAATGTGTTCAGTTTACTTCACACATTTCATCCACAAAATATTCAATAAGATAATATTTTCCATTTTCTAATATTTAATGCCATGCTTGTTTAAAAGTTCAATATTTCATGGTGTTATCAGTGTCTGTGCCGATCTGGATGGCAGAAAATATCTATAATTTTACATTTCACGTAAATGTACATTCCACATACTTCAATATTTCTACATTTACACTTACATCTATGTACGTTCCATTACCTTCCACACAGCTCACATTTCAAATCCATGTACACTTCAAATATCTCAATATTGTACACTTACAACTATGTATCTAAATGCAATGAATTTAAATGTACCCATTTAACTTACCACTTCTCATCCTAGATTCCAATCGGCCATGCCGTCAACCTAACCACATTCAAATCTTTCACATTCCAAAATCTGCTCCACTCTTCCCTCTGAACCTACAACTTACCAGTAAAAACTAATCAGAAGCTTTCTGACTCCCAAAGACGAAAGACGAAATCACAATTTCACTTCTCAAATCCTGTATAATTTCTGACCTGAACAATTCACACATACAACCATACAACTCTACAACTCACATTTAACTGTAGTTAGTTAATTTACTACACAACTAAATCTAAATCTAACCTACGAATTAACTAATATTTACAATTTAATAAATATAAATTATTCGTTTTGTAAATTTGATGAGTTCTGCGACAATTTACACTGCACTCTTTTACCAACATACAACATTTCACTGCCATTCATCATTTCACGTGTAGTTTTTATTTTAAGGCTGAACATTAGTGGCGCCCTCGCTTGTGATAGAAAATTTACGAACTTCTGGTTAGTGTTTTGCCTACAGATAAAAACTCTAAAATACAAGTGATTTAAACAGTGTAATTTAACTCGTTTCAACTTACATACTACAATAAATCATGACGAAGGAATCAGATCTAGAAGCTGCCCGCGTGGAAACAGAACGCCTAGGACAACTCAAAAGTCTGGAGGCTCAACTAAAAGCTTCGAAAAATGCGTATCGACGAATGGCAGCCACCTTAGCAAAAAATTCAACGACCCCAATTCCACGTGAGGAAGTTACTGTCTGTATTCAAACCATTCAGAAGTTGCAAGATCAACTCACTGAACTTGAAATGCAAGTTTTGTTAGTGGTAAAAACCCCAGATGAAGAAACCCAATATACAACGGAGTTTGACAATCTCAATCCCAAAATCCACACTCTGCTTTCATCTGCAACCCATATGAAAGATAAATACGATCTGCAATTACAACAACAACAACAACAACGACAGCAAGCAAATGCCATTCCAACTCATGATTTAAAATTATCAAAATTCAACATTCCTCCATTTGATGGCGATTCTACACTGTGGAGTTCGTTCATCGATCAATTCAACGCTACAGTTCACACCAATCTTCAACTCGCAGATGTTCAAAAACTACAGTTTCTCCAATCCCTTATGAGAGGCTCTGCTCATGCACTCGTCTCTGGATTCCAACTCACAGGTCAGAATTATAAAATCGCTTATGATCTACTCACAGATCGGTTTTCTAATCCCCGACAAATAGTCACTGCACACCTTAATCGCTTCCTTGCCCTCCCAGTTATGACCCAAGAAAATATCGATGATTTAATCAAGTTGTCAGATGTCACAGCGGAAGTCATTCAGTCCCTCAAAGTCCTCGGTGTTCCAGTCAATCATTGGGATGCCATTCTAATCCACCTTCTCGTGAATAAATTGGATAATTCTACTAGCAAGGAGTGGGAGTTTTCACTGAAGGGGGATACTGCAGTACAAGAACTAAAAACATTTAACAGCTTCATTCTGCAAAAAATACGGGCATTAGAAACGTGTGTCATAAGCAATCAACAATCCAACAACAATCAACAATCAACAACCAACAACAATCAACAACAACAACAAACACCAAACAACAATCAACAACAACAAACAAATAACAATCAACAACAACAACAAACAACAAACAACAATCAACAATCATCACGAAATTCATCACCTCGTAAGTGTCAATACTGCGAGGAAACTCATCCGATTTGGCGGTGTGATAAATTCACAGCTTTATCGATCCCACAACGAAGAAATGCAATCAATCAACGGCGAAGATGCATCAACTGTTTTGGTCTAGGCCATTCAGTCGATCAGTGTTATAATAAATCCTGTGCTCAGTGCCACGACAGACACCACACTCTGTTACACATTGATCCGAAACCAGTCAACACTCACAACCCATCCAGTCATAATTCGACCACCGCCCCTCAACAATCAACTAGTGACAAAC
>JAQFZC010005287.1:0-14435 GCA_034695205.1 Dicyrtoma fusca | reverse complement strand
TGCAGACCGTTCTCTTTTCAGGATTTTAAGGCATGCTTATCAAATAATATATTCGTGATGAACATTTTTGATGGCGTAGTATACCAGTAAGATGCTCAATTAGAACAAACAATTATTAATTAGCTTACATCATCAATTATATTTTCATTCTTCATTACTGGACAAATTAGCTCATTATTGTGCAGTTCATTATCGATTATATATTACAAATATATAAATGATTATTTTATACCAAAGAAAATTCCGAATTCGGAGAAAAGTAGAAAATAAATTCAATCCAAATCTTCCATTGCTGAATAGTACGAAGAATCAGAAACAGTTGATTTGGCGTCAAAATACTCTGAACCAGCGACAGAATCGTTATCATTGTCAGCAAAATAATGACCGCCAGTTTTTTCTTCTTCGCTCTCGTCTGATTCAGCTTCCTCTTTCACAATCAGCGGACTCTCCACAGCCTCCTGCACCCTGTCCTCCACCTGCATCGCCTCTTCTCCCTCCTCCCCCTCGTCATCCATCGCCTCTGCCTCCTCCTCCTCCTCCTCTTCATCCTCCTCCTCATCCTCCTCGTCGTCATGCTCTGGAGCCGGCTGAACCAAATTAAGGATGTGCTCCAGTACATTTTTCTGATGAAGTTGAATGTCTGAAGGTTCGACGACTGGGCGAGCCAGCCAAGGCCGGGCGCCGTAGTATGCATTTGCCCTCTGTTCACGACGGGCCTTTGCTGTAGGATTGACTTCACTGAATGCCCATTTGGAGGCTTTGAGAATGTAGTCGGGTTTATTCCCTTCGGGACATGCCCAATACTGATGATCCAGACCCAAACACCCCCAACACACGCGCCAGTTATCCATATTCTGCGCAAATCAAAAAATTAAAACAATAAAAATAACCATTTCCAAATTTGGAATAAGATTCACTATTACCTACATGTTATTATGCGTGCAATATTTAAATATTGCTTACCTACAGCTCCTTCTTTCTTGATGATACTTATATTTTATCCAAGTTGTCTAATTCTGATTTTAAAACCGAAATCGATCTTTTGCGTCTGGATGCTGAGCTGAAACTGAAGTGAAAAAAACAAGAACAACAAAGCTTTGGTGTTTCTTGTACGTTTTTGAAACAAAAATAACAGGAACAGAAATGCAACAGCTAACGTCGCAAAACGTGTCTGCCTGGGCCTTCGTGGGGGTCAAACACTTATAACGTTTACAGTTTTGGATGGGGCGTTGCATGTATTCTTCTTATTGTAATGGCGCGTGATGGAAATTTTTGTACAATACTGTAAACGCTATAATTGTGTGGCCCCTTAATTATGTAGGTACTTACGCAGTACCAGTTTCCTCGGCTTCTGTTGTAATTTCTACAAAACGTATTTCGAATGTACGAACAAAATGGGTAATGCGCAGCTCAGCTGTTTTAAATACAATGACTAACAAATTAGAAAAGTTCAACACCAAAGCGCAGAAGTTGGTTGGTAAGAAATTCACAACCATAAAATGAGAAACAAAATTACTATTTACAATTACTATTCATACCTGTCGTAACATAATCGTTAATCGTCATTTCCAAGTCTCTCATTGCGTCCTCATCTTCGACAGCGGAAACAGAAACGAGTGCATCATTCCAGACGTAGTTAATTATCACGATGGCTCCGTTCACCAGTTTATCCGAGAACGGTTTGTTGAGGACAGTTTTTCGGATCGGCGTCAAGCACTGAACGGGTTTCTTCTCTCTGGCAAATGGATGGACTGCTAATGAAGGTTGTTTATCTTTGCTGGGCCTTAACACTTTTCGGCCACGATTTCAATCGCTCCACATCTCTTCTTCTCACCACGAATGCGAATGTCATTCGGATCCGGGTTTATACTAACGACCAGAGACTCGTCATCATCTTGCTCTTTGATTTCTCTCTGTTGATTCATGAATGGAGTTTTCCATAAAGAGCACATTTCTGGCGAGGAATTGGATCTTCGCACGGGATTCCTCCGGTTGCCTCCATGATTCTCAGGTCCATACTCGTCACTAGGGGAGCCCGGGGATTTGGGTTACAGGGGCGATGGTGGAGATTTGAGGTTGCTTGTAATGGACGCAGGATTAACACTTGAGCTCAGATTTTGTTCAGTAAATGATTTTTTTAGAATATCTGTATTGAGACCCACATTCGGATTTGTGTTAAGCATTTTCTCTGCTCTGGATTGTCACGGAGCGTGGGTGGCGGAGTGGCCCCGGCTGTGGATATTGCCGCTGTATTAGATTTCAAAGTAGTAGGTGTCGTACAAGTTGCTTGACCCGAATTTCCTTGATTAATACTCTCAACACTGTCAACGCTTTCAGACTTCGGCTGCAGTCGATTGTTGTGACTGTCGACGGTGTACTTGGTTTTCATGTACATGGCCGAGAGTTCCTTGATACGTAACTAGAATGTGGAGTGATTTCCCAATTGATTTTGAACACGCATCATCCACGACGTATTTCCAGTAGGTCTCCGAATGTGAACTTCCGCCCAGCCCTGACACCAGCAGAAGCAGGAGGAATGCTCTGATTTCTGCTTTAGCAGCTCATGATTGTGTGGGTGATACGTCATACGTGGAGAACACCGTGTTACTTCGCTCCTGATGTTCCAAGTTACCGCCCACGTCCAAGTCCAATTTATTGTCCACAAAATGCAAATCATCCTTAGTTTTCCCATCCATTCCAAAACTTAGTGGCTCCTCTAAGCTGTTAGGTCTAGACAATTTTCCTGGAGAAGACCCTGCGAGGGCTGAGCGATGCCTTCGACGCTGTAAAGCTGACGTGTTCGAATTCTCTGACATTGTCATAACTTCTCTTGATCAAATTAGCATTACCCTCAATTACATTTCTCATGTCATTTGTCTCACGACTAGCAGAATTTTCCCCCGATGATCCAGTACCCGATGCCGAAGAGGGTGAGTCATCCGCCGCAGGTTTAAAATTCATTGACTTCCTGCAGCAAAGCCAACACTTGTCACACAGCCCGTCCTTCAGTTCCTTTTGAGTGCACCCACTTGTAGTGATTGTAATAATTTTATTTTCTACTAGCCAAGTCTGCGAGTGGCCGCCAGTGAGTAAGAAATTTGTGGAGTGAAATCGAGTGGGAAGAGCAGAACAATCTGCAAAGGCGTACCTTGCCATAAGATCAATACACGTCTCAGTCAATTCATGGTGGAAAGTCATCAAATTTTTATCCAGCAAATGCTTGGTAACATCCGGAATTCTTGAACCCCGGTGCTGCAGATGATGTCGAGCTGGTGCAAGTCCTTGACCACTAGCTCCGGCATGGCCGGAAATAGATCTTTCTTTCCTCTTAACAGTTTGCTCTGTGAGACTGGAACTTCGTTTTCTATTTGAAGTATCTTCATTCTGTAATTCCCTGTCATTTCGCCTCCTTTCCTCCTCAAAAAGAGCCCAGACATTTGCTTCCAGTCCCTTGATAATGTAGCTGACAAAACAACGACGAAAAGACAGTCGACATTTGAGGAACTACATGGCAATAACATGGTGAGCTAAGGAAACCGTATACTGATAAAATTTGAATGGATTTGTTAGTGGTAGTGCAATTGAAAAGATGGCCATGCACTGATCCTGAACAAAAGAGGCGAAAATTCTAGGCAAATGAATTAAAGTGGATAAAAATTCCAAGACAGGGATCGCAATGTTGGCTTTAGCTGTTATCTTTGACAGCCCCAAGAGAACCTCTGGTAAAAGTTTATGCATAGTTTCTTTCATCTCCAACGTACATATCGAGAGTGCTAGAATACATATTCGCGAGCATTTTTTGTCAAGTCCAACTTCTACACATTTCACAATTTTTAATTGGACGGCAGGTTCCAAGCGTGAGTGGTAGGACACAAGTGAGGGGAATGTGGGGAAGATGTACGCGTTAAATTCACTTCGTAAAAATTTTAAGGGGCCATTGCGCAGAGTCTCAGGGAAAGTTGAGGATTTGTCTGTGACCATGGCGCAAAGTGCAGTGGCCAAGTAGTGAATCTCATTTCCATGCTTTGAAAGAATCAATGCTTTATTCTCGAGGACGTGTGGGATTTGTTGGAGAATTAATTCTAAGATCTTCCAGTCCTTTTCTTTCTTCAGGGCCGTCACAACATGTTTGCAGGCCAGTGTGAGAGAGCTTGCAGTAACTTGATCTGCAAAAGTATGGGACAGAGTGATGTAATTGTTCTTCCATACTTTCTTGACTGGATCCGGTTCCACTGGCTTCGTTTGGGTCGAGGCCTTGACTGGGTTTGGTGTCAGTTTTGGTAGAGGCATGGCGGTGGCAACTGCTGCAGCAGGCATTAGTTTTGACTTCAGTAAGGCGACGGGAATGAGTGGCTTTGGAGCGATGCGGGTCTCTACTGGTTCCGGAATAGATTTCTTTGATGGTAATGGAACCTGGGGTGTTGGGCTTACCTTACGTGGGGCGACAGCGGTGGAGGCTGGTACCGGTTTTGATTTTTTTAGTTCATGAATATTAGAAGTGGCATAATCGTATTTACTTGTCACAGTAGAAACTTAATTCGGACTATAGTCACGGACAGTCAACATTTTACTTGATGAAATTTGACCTTTGCCCTTTTTACTACTCGCGTATCGACCCCTTCCGTCTTCCCAACGAGCTCCATAGAGAACTCCATTGATCAATCAATATCCACAAATCTTATTCTTTCCACTCGTTCATGTAACTAGTTTTAGAGCATACAATGTACAATACTTTACAGCGATGAAATTACAATAGTATGTAGAGGAAGTAAATTTTAATTGCATTTTATTTATATGTATTACTTACTTTATTTACCCCAATTCCGGCGATTGAGTGTTCCATAGCACCGTCATCACATGGTACTCTACATATCCAGTTCGTTGACACCGACCTCAGCCATGTGCTATGTAGTTGTTGACGTCAACAGCATTCAAATCTTAGTTGTGGAAATGCAGCTACAGCCGCGCTCCTTGCACATCCCTCACTCATTGTGACACAACAGTTTACACAGCTGAATGCAGCAGAGAAAACTTACGTTTGCTTAAACTTGTTATTGTAAAAATTACCTAATTAGGTTTAACACTAACCACTACAACATGACTGACTCACGCATACAGACCCACACTACAATATCTGACACAATAACTTTTCTTAATTTTGCAACTCAACTCCAAAAGATTGCTGACGCAGTTTCAAGCAAAGAAAAAGTGGGTCGGTTAAGCAAATACATTGCTCATCTTCGCCGCTGCTACATGCTTACATTCAAAACTCTGATTGCAGAAAATCATAAAGTAAGTGCAAATGTAGTTTACCTGACCACACCAACCGTAAAAACTAAGTTTAGTAATATTATTACTGCATTAATGCAATTTTCATTTCAGAGCGAGAGCTTGTACCCGGTTATGAGGCTTCTGTTGTCCACCGGCGATGATGAGGACTCAACCATACCTACAAAACCGAGGTTTGTGGCAATACTCTTTGCAAAAGCCTTGGGTCTCGACAACGACAGTGAAGGTGGAAAACAATTAATGGCTTGGAAAAATGTTCGCACGAGCACACGTGAAGATGCAGAACAGTTATCAAATTTGATTTACAGTATCATGGCAAAACGGTATTCCACACCAGCTGTTTCGAGCAAAATAGACGTGTCCCTAGGACCAACCCTCATGGAACTAAACACCGTTATGGCCCAAATAATCAATTTTGATGAAACCAAAACGGTTACAACTGCACATGCTGCTATTGTTCGTATCTTTCTTATTCGACTTACTCCGATGGAAGGGAAATGGCTTGTGCGAATCATTCTCAAGCACTTGGGGCTGGGGATGGACGAAGGAACTATTTTGCGAAACTTTCACATTCAAGCACAAGAATACCTTCGTATGTGTGGAAGTCTACATGTGGTAAGAAGTGAATAATAGACTAATACAACATGCACATTGCGAACTGTTGACACTGAATTCAGTTAGTGTGTTGCAAATTATTTTTTAACAGGTATGTGTTCGGCTGAATGATCCAGCAACCCGGCTCACACGTTCAGAACTATTTACTGCTCCCACGTACGGGACGGAAGATGACAACGAAGATGATGCGATGCCGTGTCATGTTTCCATTCACACACTCAGTGACACAGAATGCAGTGGTCCACCACAAAAGTCCATTAAGTTTGACAATAAAGTATCAGATAATGCTTACTTTCAAGACTGTGTAATAGCATTCAGGGGGTATAATTTAGACCAAATTTGGTTAAAGCACAACGTTGTAATAAACGGTGGAACAGTGGCAACCAGTGAATTTGACGAAGGTGTCACACACGTTGTCGTTTTTGGAGCTGCCAAATTGCCTTTTACTAAAACTCACCTCTTTGCCCACGTTGTCACTGACAAGTGGCTAGAGAAATGCCTGTCCGAAAACACGCTTGTCGAAGAGCTGCAGTTTATGACAGATTCGCACCTGTAGGTACACTTGTTCACGTAAGCAAGACCCATGTAAACACATAAACTTATTTAAGTAATTAATTGTATACGTAATGCAGTTACATGGTATGTAATAAAGTTAGTAATATGTAAGTACTACAATTGTGTTTGGCTTAAATATGAGTTTGTTATTGTGGTACAAGTGTTTGCAACTACCGCTTCGTTCGACACGTGATCGGTAAACGCTCTTCTGCATTGTAGAAACGCTTTCATTGCTCGGCCGGAGAGCGTAAAACTGTAGTAGTAAACTGCAGTGAAAACGGAAACAAGTTTTCTTCGCCACATTACCAGCGTGACGCAATACTTTTATAGAGACTAAAGTGCATTAACAAGACTACAATTAACACTATCATAACTGTTAAACGATTTCACGATATTTACATTCCCTAATTAGGGTTACTTCGTATTCAGCTTCGTGATTTCTGCCGTTCAACACTTCACCGTTCACTGTTGCAGGAAAGTACGCGTTTGCGTTGGGTGAGGTGTCAGATCATTGTCACAGTAGTTACAGGTAATTACATTTACGTAGTTAATCACGTCGGATATTTAAGTGTTTGCATTACGTTGTTATTTAAATATGGAGGGTATAAAACAGTTTACGTGTCCCTTGTGTCCCCATTGGGATTTTTTTCTCAGTAGTATGGCTCGTCATATTCGCATTGAACATAGCCAAAACAATCTAATTAGGTATCACTGTTCATTGCAAGAATGTGAATTTACAGCAATAAAATTTGACGTGGTTGGTAGACACTGGCGAAGGAAACATTCAATGGGTATTACCGACATTAAACAATGCCGAATTAGCGTCACGGGTAATATTGTGAAAGGCCAACACCAAAATATGGGGAATTCAAGGAGTAGTGGTAGTAAATTACAGCCAAGTGATACGGATACATTAAATACCAACAGTGTTGAGCATGATGATGATTATTCTGAATTCAGATTATCTCCGAGTGAAGTTGAAAGTGAAGTGAACGTTAACCAAGATACGTGCATTGAAGATGATTTAACAAGGCGTTTAGGATTAATAGCTATACAATTACAGAGCAGATATTGTGTATGTGAAGAAGGCGTTAATTTTGTAGTTTCCGCAGTTGAGTCACTAATTACTAGCGTATTTAGTAGTGCAAATGTTATGAAATCATTCAAACCTGATTCGATTAAAACACCTTTTAAAAGAAAGAAATACTACGCTACTTACTTTGACTACGTAGCCCCCCGACCCGTTGTTCTAGGGGAAATTGAAGAACAACGAAATAAAAAAATTGTTGTTAAAAAAGCTTGTGGGTATTATATTCCTGTAGTGGATAGTTTAAAAAGCATTTTAAAAATTCCAGAGTTTCGCAAATATTGCAGCGAAACTGTTATTAGTAATCAATGTAACTCAAGTTTTGATAATGTGTATACTGGGTATTACGACTCTAATAGTGAAACTGATTGTAAAACAATCTATTTAAGTGTAAGTTTTGATGAGATTGAAATTGTCAACCCTATTGGTATGAGTAAAAAAATACATAAATTATACATAGGTCTCTTTGAAATACTGAATGTAATGCCCGAGCACCGCAGCTCGTTGTTTTCAAAATTTTTGTTGTTCACGTGTAAATCATCGTACATATCCAAATTTGGACTAAGCAGACTCTTACTAAACTTTACAAATGCTATGAAGCAGGGTAGCAAAGGAATACAACTTGATGATTCTAGTTGGAAGTATAAATTACAGTTGGTGATGACACCAGCAGACGGTCCAGCTAATAACCTTTTCTGGGGTACCAAGCAGACGATGGCAACAAATAAATTTTGTCGAACGTGCGAAATAGAAAAATCAAATTTTAAAAAGTGTTTTGATCCAGCTACGTATACACTAAGAAGCAATCAAAGTCACCGGGAGGTATTAGATCGCATGGAATCAGTCGTTGGTGATGAATTAATCACAATGCAAAAAACAACAGGAGTTGTTGTTCGTTCGCCACTGTTAGATATTCCCGGTGCCAATATAAACATGGCAATTCATGACCCTATGCACACAACTTTAGAAAGTGGAACCTTGACTGTTGCCTTTAGATGGCTGTTAATATATTATGTGAAGGAAAGAAAATTATTTTCAATCCAGGACCTAAATAGTGTTATCCAAATTTGGAACTGGCACTACCTTGATAAGCCTAATAAGCCAGCACTACTAGATCCAAAAATGTTAGATCCAAAAACAAAAATTAATTTGAAAGCTGTTTCGTTTTACGTTTTATGTCAGGAGCTACCGTTTATGATTGTAAAATGGGTTGGACGAGACTGTGAGCATTTAATTAACTTTGTGAGAATGTTGCATATAACGCAACATATTATGTGGGGAACAGTAGCTACAGAGGAAACTGTGACGGATCTTAAAAGTGAAATAGCGACTCACCACGAAACATTTAGACTGCTACACCCACAAGCGTCAATAACACCAAAATTTCATTTTGCCACGCACTTGGCAGACCAAATAAGGTTATTTGGACCGTTACGATACCAATCGTGTCTACGATTTGAAGCAAAGTACAGTGTGTTTAAAGCTAAAAAATACCACAACTTTAAAAACTTAGCTCTGTCTGTTTCCTTGTATCATCAAGTTTGGTTACTCTCTCAAGTGCATGACAGCAATGGAAATTATAAAAGTCCCTTGTTTGCGTCTGTGTCCGAGTTGGAAAAGAAAACGCAGTATACAATTGCTGAAATACCCAGTAAATATCTCACAGCCTTGGAAGGCATTTCAGATCGTATGCTATTTGTTGGAAACTCGTTCAAGTATGGGTCCGTAAAGTATGATTTAGGAACTGTAGTTGAAATAACACATCCTTGCAATTCGTGTCCCAAATTTGGGTTTATTGAAAAATGTATAGTTGGGGAACAAGGTTTCTGGATTTGTGTTCAAGTTGTAGAATGTGTAGAATTTATACACTGGAACGGGAGGTATGTAACAAAATTGTGTGGTAATGACGTTATTAATTTTGAAGCTCTTCCTTGTAAACTTCCGTGCCCTGTTAGAACTGAGTCCGGCACTACGTACATAGCACGTAAGCACAGTGGGTACCTTGAGTATATACCTAGTCCTATGTAGAGTACCTAATTGTGTAAACGGGGTGAACTGTCACTCACGCAGCAGCTGGAGAAATATTACTAATTAGCTGAATTCAGCCAAACAGTTAAGTTAAACAAATATTTAAAGTGTGCAAACTGTAGGTGTAGTCACAATTTTGAAAATACGAATACAATAGTTACTACGAAGTATATGGTTTCGTTCGCTCAGTTTGTGAAACGGAAACAATGAATGTGTGAATTCAGTTAGTGTGTTGTACAGTTTTTCGTGTATTTTATCAGCTTGAAAATGAAAGATCGACGAGGGACAGACAGAGCAAACTGCAACAAGTGTGAATGTTCCGCGTATGAGCTACCTGTAAATCCTGACGAGAATTTTTGCGGATTTTGCAGTTGTCCTCCGACGGTTCACGTCGTTGTAAAATGTACAAGATCGTCAACTCGAAAAAGAAACGGAACAAATACAGTAAGTCGGGAATTCGTTCCTCCGAAAATGAGAAAAGGTAGGAATGTAGCAAGATGTGTAAGAGATACTGCTGTAGTACCTGAAAATGTGCAAGAAGGAACTACAGGTGTTACCGTTACTGAAGACGTAACTGAAGTTGTACGAATAAAAGGGGAACCAACTAGTGACAACTTTGCAATTGATCCGAATTCGGACGGGTTTGAGTTAAACATCTTCAGCGAAAATAATATATTTTCACAAGAAGAAGTTGAACGTGAGGAAAGTGCAAGCGTATTTGACCTCGAAAATGAAAACGATGACCCACTGTCAGAAGTAGATCCTTCGCAAACATCTCAGAGGTTGCCTTCTTCCCAATGCTCAGATGTAGATATAGCAGTTAGAAGCGACCTAGCAATTTCACCTGCTGTGAAGAGTCCCCTTGCTGAATTCAGCATTACTCAAACTTCGTACGTGTGTAATCGACATACTGGGGCAAAGCCAAGAATTCATGAGGTATTGTCATTTTACGCTTTCATAGTAGTTACAGTAGTAATAGTATTTGTTAAATGCAATCATTAGCAGCCAAAACATTATTACCTCGTGTTTTACCAGGTGGTAGGGTAGGTGCACGTAAATGTGATTTTTCGACAACTTTTAAAATGAAAGACAAATTGTCGGTTAAGAGGTAAAATCGGTTACATCCAAAAAAACACCACAAGCAAAATGGTTCATATCCACGAACTCTTAAAAGCAAAGTGGTTCATAACCACGAAGTCCTTAATGTAAGAGTTTGTGGATATGAACCACTTTGCTTTTAAGAGTTCGTGGATATGAACCATTTTGCTTCTGGTGTTTGTTGGATGTAACCCATGTTGTCTCTTAACCGACGAAATCCGTTAATACTAATACAAACACATTGTTAACGATTGTAGGAAAAAATGTTCCCGGAAAAAATGTTCCCAAAAACGTTGGAGGTGAAAAAATGTTCCCGAGTGCGAAAACAGAAAACGCATGTGTAGGCGATATAGAAATGTGCTTATTAGCTCTATTTCCTCGTGTAGTGTATCCCGAATTAACCTAACCGAGGTCGTAGTGAGTGACTTCCTGACAAGTTAAAATTTTAAACTTGCTACTACATTTCTGCTATTGCATACCACATAAACATAATTTTTACAAGAATTTTAATTACGCAAATCGCCTTCTTGGTAGTGGAAGCGTGTTTTTAATCGCAGTTATGGATTCAAGATTCAACAATAATTCTTTCTGTTTCATTAGGATGATGATGAAACTATTCACTGGAAAATGGAAAAGAATTGAGAGTTTTCGTTTGCCTTTACTATATTGCAAAATCTGGATTTCCGTGATTTTATATTTTAAGATTAAAACGCAACCCTGACTCTTTGAAAACTACTTGATCTGTCAATGCTGGCAACTGAAGGGTAACTACACGTATACAACGAGCACAAAAAATTGACACAACAACAGGGTTTGGTGACATGTATCAAGGGAAACACAGGATGTACAAGTACGCTAAAAAGATTACTTTTACATGAGTAAAAAAACGGATCCAGTGATCAGTTGTGTTCAGCATTGTCCCAATGAAACAGAAATAACTATTGTTGAATCTTGAATCCATAAGTGCAATTGACAAAACGCTTCCACTACCAAGAAAGCGACTTGCGTGATTAAAATTATTGTAAAAATTAAGCTTATGTGGTATGCAATAGCAGAAATTGAGTAGCAAGTTAAAAAATTTATACTGTAATAGTTCAGGAAGTCACTCATTAGGATTTTGGTTAGTTCGGGATTCATTACACAAGGAAATAGAGCAAAGCACATTTTTATACCGCCCATACGTGCCTATAGGCTATTCTGTTTCCGCACTCGGGAACATTTTTTCCTCCTTGGAGCTTGGAAACATTTTTTTCGGGAACGTTTTTTCACGTCCAACTTTTTTGGGAACATTTTTTCCGGGAACATTTTTTCCTACAAACACTGATAACACGCCTTATTTTAAACTACATTTCCTGAAAAGTATGCTGTAATGACTGGCTATGCAGTATAAATATGCTGTTATTACAATTCAATGATTCATGTATCTGAATTCAGAAATGTACGTCACTTAAAATATGTATTGGTTATGTTTTAATTGAAGTCGCTGTTAACACTTCCTACTTTCACACCATTTGTTCTTGCCGGACTAGAAGGAAATGAAACAATTGATTCCGTATGGCATAGTCTGGTTGATTGTGTGTCAAAACACTTGGTTGAAACAGGCATTGGAAACCAGGCTGACTACGCTGTAATCGGAGAAATGTTGTGGACGCGTTACGGACGCATAAAAAAAGATGGAAATAAACCATGGGTAAAGTATTATTAACCGTTAATAGTTGTCTGTATACTAGTAGTAGTAGACTTGAACTGAATTCAGTTGTACGAATGCATAAGTAAATGTATATTGAAATTGCAAATGCTATACGTGTTGTTTCGTAGACACGCTTTACGAAGTGCTTAAGCTCAAAGATGCGACAGTTGAGGCAGAACTCTGCACTGATGTCATTTAATACTGCCTTGCAGTCAAGAGAAATTAATACAAAATTGCAGTTCATTTTTCGTGAAAAAGTTCGGAGAATTCCAAATTTGGATGCCTGTGAACGGGAGGAATCTGAAGAGGCTTATCGTCTGCTAAATTGTGAGCTGTCAAAACCTGCAGGGCAGGATTTGGAATTATTAAAAGCTTGCTGGGAAAAAACGTATGGAATGAGAACCGATTCCATCTTAAAAAAAGTTAAGCCTTTGATTATTATGAAGTGTCACGAGCTAATACTGAAGCCAGTATACGTAAGTCAAATTTAAATTTAAAGTATTGAATACGACAATCATACTAACACGATAAAGCAAGCAAATTAATAATTATTTCGAATTCGAAAGAAAGAGCTCGTTGCATAGCATACTAATGTTGTTTTTGTACTAAATGTATTATTTTTCTATGGAACTTGCAGTTGAAGCTGGAAGGAGAGATATTGATGGGAAGAGATAATTATCTCAAATTTCGAGATAATATTAGGCTTTTTATTCCTGCAGTTGCGGTGGTGGAAGGCAAGCAAAATCCTATTCTAGCGATTCAGCATTTCCAGAACCGATTAAAAATGACGTCTCAAGTAATCAAATTCGTGGAGGTAATCATTGTGTGTTTGCCAGACATGGCACTGATTAAATGCTTAAGCATCTCGAATTCGAGTTAAGCGATAAAAAACAGATAATTTAAAGTGTATGCGTTGAATTTTTTAAGGAATCGGAATTTGGACCAATTGCCGAAAAAGAGCATGACTTTCCGAAACTAGTGGTTCACCTTAAAAAGGATGCAGATGATGAGGCTGTGTACGTATGCATTCCTATCTTTGGAAGGGTAATTTCGGACATTCGTGATATTGAAGATGGACTTTGCTTCCTCATCATATTGTACTCTGCCTTGCATATTGATGTGCCTCAGAAGTACTACAAACTGCTTCAAATTATTCAATGTTTCTGTTTCGGATATCAACCGCTTGGATTTGGCCTGTCAGCAAAAAATAAGAAGCTCCTTGCTCAACTAATTGCAGCTGCGGACACCCTTTCTTGTGAAAATTAGGAAGCATGCCAGTCCAAATTTGGAATTCAACCCACTAATTACCTATTCATCATTTATTACTAGTGTAACTACTACTTACTTACTATTCGATTCCAAATAACATGGTCCCAATAGTATAATTTGAACTACTATACCAAGTTGTGCTATGTACGCGATGTATCCTAGGTCGCATGCCTTTCCAAAGTTGGAATCAAACCCAATATATAATATTTACTATTATTCACTAGCATTTTAGTACTATTCATTATACCTAAACTGCACTACAAAGTACGTTGATTCAACCAGATCGAATTTGATAGGCATATGAGCATATTTATGTGATTTCTATTTGAGGATATTAGGCTTAATTAATAAAATGTGTATACGTATATAATTATTTACAATTGAACATTCATCCCAACTGTCATTTCAAGTGCATCAAATTTACACCTCATCTAAACCTAATTAGGTATGCATCTACTTCAATAATGTAACTTACATCTAAATTGCATGTGTTAAATATCTACAAAAATTTAAGACAAGCATCTGTTATGTATTTAAAACTTATCTTTATAAAGTTTTGTTCAGCATCTAACATCTGCAAAACATTTCCATTTGCATCTGACGAGCGTCATGGCAACACCTACCTATAGTCCAAAACATAGTGCCTCGACATCAGTATTTCAATTGAACAACATCTGAAGCTCATCTTCTTCGGAAACTTTTTGCATCTCAAGATGCAGATATGATGTAGCCTAACTTGTACTTTAGATATGAAGAGTAGACGAAAGTCAGATAAGATACAGATCCCCCAGTTTTTTGAGTGTA
>JAQFZC010005286.1:0-14436 GCA_034695205.1 Dicyrtoma fusca | reverse complement strand
CCTCACCCACAGTGACTGGTTGAGTCAGGTTGTATGGACCAAAATGGTCAAATCGACCCAATGAATAAATTTATTTTATTTATATACAAAGTCACGTGTTCACTGAAGTCAAAAATACTAGGGGCAACTGATCAAGGACAGAAATGACACCTGCATTGCTTAATCTTCGACGTGATAGACTCACACTTGTGACAGAATTAATCCGGTAACTTAATACTTGTAGTTATTATTTGTGCATGTTTACTTTTGTGAGTTCTTTTCTCATACTGGTAAACCATACTATGTGTACGTTGCAGTTGATTGCATAATGGACGTACGCTGGTACAACAAGTGTAATTTTGCTTCCCCCTGCAGATACAAGGAAAGTACCGGCTACCGGAACCGGTACCCTGACACTCAAAGGAGAACCAGACACAGTTTTTACCCGAAGGATAAGATAATAATGTACCAATGCTCAATTTAAAGTTGCTGCTCTTTTTTTTACTACTTTAGAGTATTATTTCTGAATAAGTATCTTTAAATAAGTAGTGTTCAGCCCAGTACATATGTACTTGCACCTCACAAAAGTCTGTCTATCAACTACCCTTTTAAATTTTGAAATTATTCTTGATTTACAAGTTAACTAGTGCACCTTTACCTTTTAAAACAGGGTCGTAATTGTAAGATTTTCCTACATATTAACATAATACATACTTTAAAAAACTACCTAGTTTGTGCGATAGGGACTGAACTACTACAGAAATTAATCAATTTGTATTTCTGAACTCGTGAAACTCAAATGTTTAAGATACTGGCAGAATTTCCATATAAAATCATCCAAATCCCTCAGAATTTCTTTGTATTTTTGGGACATTAGGACAGAAATAAATGAAAGCCATATAGGTATGTATACTTTGACAGGTGCTTGTAATGGCTTTCCTTTTAGGAGCTCCCAGGGTCGTTATAGTTACAAAATATTCACGAAAGAACTTTGGTGCAGAATACCATCACTATACCGTTCCTTCCTGCCTATAGTAGTATACTATTACATAACGTCACAATTCTAGAACGTTTTTATTTTATGGATACAAATATTAATGCATTTTTGAAAAAATCGTTAGCTATTCAGTCTCATTGCTCTCTGCCGGTGAGATGCGGTGCTTACTACTAGCATTAAAATCTGTATATAGGTATATTCATTTTAAATCTTGAATCTTTGAAGGAATTAACCAACCTAGGTAATAATGACACTGAATTTCAGCTGTAGGGTTCAGACTATGTCTACAGTAATGCAATGTTGGGCTCCTGATTCAACAGGTGGTCCGGTAAAAGAGCATACAGCCCATGCATTGCACTAGTCTAATGGGGAAGTCTGAATGTTGAACACAGTTTGAAAATCTGCATAGGTAATTTACTCTTTGAGAACTAGACAGTGTCATGTTGGTGGTGGTGGTGGTGGTGAGATCCACTTTAAAAAAAATCTCTGGGTAAAATCTACCAAGGAAATAGTTTAGAATCCATCTCCGTCCGTGTACGCCTGAAATAACTTGTACAGTCGGTACACGTAATAAATTAAAAGTAGGTACCTACATTACATATACCTACTGGAGATGAGACAGAGAGAGAGAGAGAGAGAGAAAGAGTGTGTGTGTCTGTGTAAGTGTGTACGATGATAAAAACGAGAGCATGTGTAACTTTTTTTTCGCCACAACCATTTTTCGTCGAACTGAGAACTAAAAACTGGGTACACCGTGAGTGAGTACTACTATAGAGATAATGAGCGGCTCAGGGCTGAACTAAAAATGGTAGAATATACAGAAGCCTATTAGCCTCGCATCTATGTAGCCACCTACGCTTATTAATTATGTGCATTCCAAATCTCTGCTGCTTATTTCGTAGTATTTCGTAATTCGGCTCTGATGCCGTCTGCTTCTAGTTTTTTAAGTTTTCTTTTAAAAAAGGAGCTGCCCCTATACTTCCCAACACCATATACTCAGGCAATGCTTAATTATACGATTAGTGTATAGGATAAGTATAATGTAAGATATACATAGATATAGAAAATGCATGCTGTGTGAGAAAATGACTGTGTACAAGAATAAAAAATAATAACGCTAATAAGAGCATGCATAAGAAGGAGAAAAGAAAATTACTAAAATGACTATCCTGGTAGGATCGACTCGTATAGTGAGAGAGAGAGAGGATGTGTACAAACACACATTTTGATTGGCTCATCCTCCTGCCAAAAAAATAAGTGTAAGTTGAGTGAGAAAAATATTTTTCCACTGTATATATACCTATAGCTGTATAGGTATATGGAGGATATACTGCGAGGATTACGTGTATATATATATACATATACTTATACGATGATCAGTATGGTCTTGAAGTATGTATATCCGCCAGCGCATCCATGATGCAAGTATCTGTAGATACGAGAATTGTTTTAAAAAATATTATTTTGGAAAACATGTTCAACTTGGTTTTTTTTGTTTTTGTTTTTGGGGCCTTTGGCTAGACTCTTTTATATCATAAATATTTTCCCTTGTGTGTCCATGTCCGTATCCCTTCAGCGTCACGACCACATGACGACGACGACGACGTTTCAATCCGGAAGTGAACAGTGTGGAACAAATTTTGTAGCTTGGTTTTTTTCCCCCCAACCTTCCCTTTTCTTTCCGAATAAATATCCAAAAAAATCCATTCAATAGAATTTTTGTGGTTCACTTTAGAAAAACCGATGATAATTTTCACGATGATTTTCTTATTTCAATGAATTTTTGTTTTTGTTTTTTTTTTTGGAACTGAAATCACAATGATGGAAATGATGACGGTTTTTAAATGTACGTTTCCGCTCAACTTAAAAACTTGAATTTGAACCAATCGGATTTGGACTCGACCGGTTTTTAACAGTCAACAATATTAAATGATGTTAATTCTTAAATCACTGACAGCTTTAAACGTATCACAGGAAGGCGATGACAGTCTTTATGATGTTAGATATATTATTATTATTATTTTATTTTATCAAATTACGTTTTTATCGTGGCAATAATGATAACGATGCAGAATTGTCCTTTGACTCCCGAAGCAAAAACAATCAATATAGTATATATGTAGCTGATAAACTGAGTAAGTACCTGTTCAATTCCTACGGAGAATACGACGACGACGACGAGTGAAGTAAAGATGGTGAGAAAAAAAGAGAAAATATGTCTGGAAAAATATATATAATACAGTATATAAATAATAAATTACAAATTAAAAAATCATAATAAAAAAACTCCCCTCAACTAGTATCCTTTACTTATAATAAAGAGATTCGATAAGTCTTATAAAAACAGAAACAGGAACAACAACAACAACAGAGATGGAGATGAAGAGAGTATACAGATCTCTCGAGATTGTACATGTTTGAAATTTGGGTTGGTAAAAAAAATGGAGTAGAAATACGTAATTTTTTGGTCAGTAAAACTTGCCTCTGGCTCGCACTTTTGTTTGACTGATAATCAGAATGAAATAATAATATTTGGCTTTACAATACGTGTGACCCTTGTGAATAATTATTTGAAAAACTTTGTTGAAGTTAAATTATTTGGAGCCGTTCGGCGTTCGGACTTGGAAATTTTTGATTCTAATTATATATATATTCCAATATATAATTATTCTCTAGATTTTCCTTTGGTTTCGTTTCACGTTTTCGAATGTGTCAGGAAAAAAAGAAGAATCCAATTCAAAGAAGAGTTTTGATTTCTGTGTCTGTAAAAGATAATATAGTCGTGGTGTGTTGTCTGTTGGTGTTGCTGATGTGTGTGTGTGATTACTTTATGTTTTTTTTTCTTTTTTTTCTCTCTTGTGTCTGTGTGTCTCTGGATAATTTGTAAATTATATGAACTTTTTTTTTTAAAGATTTTGAAAAAAAAAATATAATAATTTTTTTTTTGGTTTCTTCGTCGTGTGTGTATTTGGTGTGTCCGTTCCTCCGTTGGTAGAACTCTAGTACTAGTTCTAGTAGTGGCTAGTAACTAGTTGCTAGACTGGAGTGTGAATGAAAATTTCGTATGAATAGCAAGTAAATGGGTATCTTTCTCAAAACCCTTCTCTCTCTCTCTCTTTCTCTCTATCTTGGTTGTTATTTTGTGGGACACCTTCCCTTCCTTCCATCCACAAATCCTTGCCTGCCACCACACTATATAGCACCTACACTACTATAGCACTCACTCTGTCTCTCCTTGCTATAGACCGAGTCTACATACTATTCTATGTCTATATGTCTATACTCCTACCATGGGACCGTCTATAGGTGGGTAATATTTTTTTTTATAATCATATTCTACGGTCAAATAATCATAGTCAAAGTCAAATAGTAAAAGTAGTACATGTATAGTACTGGCTCGGAGGCTTATCCCTATGTTTCCCTAAAAGTTTCGTAATAATTGTAAGCTTAGGTACGTAGTAGGCACAGTGCTCGAGAGCACCCTCACTCACAGACACTCTCACTCACTCACTCTCACGGACTCACATACTCAGAGAACCACACTCTACTTGTTGGTTGGTTTGGATTATTAGATTGGGGTTGGATTGGATTTGGATGGAGCAACTCACCGAGCAAGACTAAGTAGACAGACAATCTCTCCTGGTCTGGCTCACAAGATTATACTAGAAGAATTTTCTCTTTTTTTTTGATGATCATGTTGATGATGATGATGATGATGATGTCAATTTGGATGTGGATGCCTTGCTGTAGTGTGTGTGTGTATAGTGGGCAAACTCAACTGCTTCTGGGACCCCTGTTATAGGATTCCCCTATACTATATAGTGAATCTCTGTCCTGTATACAGATTCTGCCCGGTTGTTCGTCTATGGTCTTGCATATGGGGCCTTCCAAATATTACAAGCAACAAGTTTTATTTTTTAAATTGTCAAATGTCCATTTTCACTATTTCAAAAATAAAGGCAAAACACTCTGAAAAAAACAATTTTTTGAGAAAAATTTCAAAACAGGCCAAGCAAAAAAAACATGGGGAAAAACAACAGGTATTTACTGCCACCATAATATGTTTGTCCATGAATGTAATAATTGGCAGGCCCCACCTGCGGGTGTACGATGGGGCTATATAGTATATACTTACTGAATATATACGTTGGTAGCTATAGTTGGAATAGAGTGAGAAAGTATGGTAAATGGTAGGAACGGGGATCTACACACGGTGTGGTGTGCCTGCCTGTAGAGTGTATGAAATCTTCTTCTGTAGGATTGAAGATTGAAAATGTGAGTTCAGTGGAACAATGCACTGGTTTGGTTGGTGGACCAGAGCTCCACTTCACGGGTCCAACTAGATCAACTTAAGAAAAAGTAGAAACACACATATAGTGTGCTTAAAAATAGAGAGAGAGAGAGAGAGAGAGAGAGAGACGGCAAAGAGCGAGGAAAAGGAAAGGAAAGGAAAGCATTGGAAGAGGCTCCTACTGTTGCTTCCACTGCTGAGGCTCACTTCTTATCGGCATCGGGGTTTCGGCTCAAAAAGTGTAGACGGAGAAGAGTGTATAGCTTCCGGAACAACGTCGTCGTTGACACCATACCGTACCGTACCGTATCATTTCATTCCAAAGTCATTCCATACTACTCACATCGTCAGTTCAGTTCACCATGCCATTTCCCATACACCACCACTAACCAAAGGAAAGCCAAGCCATACGTCCTGCCTCTCTCTCTCTCTCTCTTTATGTACACCTTACCTATACACTTTACTACAATTCTCCCTTTTCACTGGCACTCGCACTGACTTCTTCTGGGTTAGCTTTGGAATGGGAATGAGAATTGCCCCGGTGTCTCTGTACTCCAATCAAGTTGTTCCTTGTCTGCTCTCAGAAGGGCCTGCCAGCTTCTTACTAAAGTTACTCAACTTCTTACATAATAACACGCTATACATAATAAACTTTAATTTTTGTCCGAAACTCATCCTGTGATGCACTGTTTTAACCCAAATTACGAGATGATTACGTATCTAAAGGTGATTTGGGTATACTACGTACAAATTTTGAGATATCTCCAAAAATGTCCACAAAACATGAAAAAACTAACTTATCACACCAAAATGCTAGCCTAAAGTTAAGTATAAATTTGGCAGTTCATAAAAATTCCTATTCTACTCGCGATTGGCTTTAAAATGGGACATTACAAGTCTGGGCTGGACGTGTGAGTTACGTGAGGTTGCAATTTCATTTTGATTTTTTCGGTTTTCGAAAAAATTCCAAATGCGGACGAAACAAGTGGGGCGACGACACCTACTGTCTGCAGTACGTGCCGGTAGGCTAAATGTTATGCATTTATAAAATACTCGTTTTGATTGGGCTGAAAATTTTAGCATTAAGCTTTTTGTTGGAAAAAGTAGATCCAAGTTTTGCAGTTTTTGAAAAGGTTAACATCATACATTTGTATTTTTTTCATGCTGGTAGTGGTTTTGAAAGATGTGTAGAAAGGTTTCAAAATTTCCTTATTTATGACAATTTTACGACCAAACTTGCTAGTGTTTGCAGGTTTAAAAAAATCATTCTTTTTCACATCCTCAACTTATTGGAGGAGTGAGTACATCTCATGTACACAACACCTTTCGAAAAGCTATGTGAACACGGGATGGCTCCCTTTTTGAAAGGTTCATCGTCACTATAACGTAACTATAAGATCGTATAGCGTAATATCTGGAAGCCCCCTGAGTACGAGGAATCGTAAGATCGAGAGAGAGAGAGAGAGAGATACCCCGATGTCACCCGGTCCGTGTTGGTGAGGAAGAAATTTACCCAGAAAAGAGTTCAAGCCCAAATCGAAAAAACTAACATGGAGCCCATAGGAAAATGAGAGTTGGCGGGTCGGGGCACGGTAACTTTATCTCCATCCACCTCTCCTGCTCACCATATATGTAAACTGCTTATATCTCCTCAAACAACATTGCACAAGGCAGAGCTTTTTCTTCTTCCGCTTCTTTCCCGTCAAGACGAGAGAGAGAGAAAAACACCCCCGGCTTATTCAAATGAAATGTCTTGTACTGTACTCGTTCTGAAGGTAGGTATGTATGTAATGTTATGGAAAACAAAAATCTCTCTACTATTCAATTGTGCCTATGTACATATAATAAATAGGTGCATGTAATTTAAGGTTTTAAGGTCATAAGTTTTTTAATTCATAAATTAACTACACACTAACTTTGTGAGGTAATCTACGTGCATTTTTTAAAAAAATGTTTCACGTGGCCTTAATTACGATGTATGATTAAAAAACTAAAAATGAATTATAAAATTCTTTGTTGTACTTTGGTACGACTAGCTGCTGCAAGATTGCAAATTGCAACAGAGTTGTTTGAATTAAAGCCTTCTCTCTCTGTAGCTTTGTTAATGTTTTAATTCAAACGGAAGAGACATAATAATATGTACTACTGTGCTATACGGAGATCCGTGAGGATTGGATAGATCATAATCCTACCGTTACAGACTTATTCTTTACCTCGTCATTTCCCCGTTGCGTTGGCCATCACCCAATAAAAAGAGCTTGTGCGCGGGTATGTACATAGATAGAAGCTGCTACTCCTTTACACCCCAACTTTTTCCACTATATTAATTGCATGACGTTGTGCACAGAGCTTGAAACTTATTGAACTTCTAGGAGGACATATATATCTTACTAGTGCCCCTATATTCTCTAATGTTTTACCTTTAAGTGTACCCAACCATGTTTTTTTTTCAGACTCTTTTTCACAGTCCATAACTTTATCTAGCTATAAAATATTGACAAACCAAAAAAAAAAAAAATTAAAATTGAAAAAAAAGTCTACAATTTCCCCTCAATTTTCACGCTGCTATGCTGCGCTGTTGCATAAAGTTATCTGTATTTCCTTCAAGGGCACAACCAGTTTTTTTCTTTTTATTATATTTATTTTGTAACACTTTTATTTCCTATATTACAGAGATTCTCATTAAATTAAATTATCTACATGAAAAAGTTTTACTGATAGCAAAAGGGAATCGTCACTGATTCAATTTCCGATGACAAAGTGGGCCTATGGAGAACGTCTATCATTAATTCCTGAATTAATTATCCCTAACAACTTTGAACATTTGGGAAATATCAAACAAAAATGCAAGGATTATTGGCGTAGTAGTGGTAGGATTATTGATGATGTTATTAGTGGTAGTAGGTAGGTAGGTAGGTATGTATTATGCTTAGGTATATATGTTCATACATACATATGTGTCTGTATGATGGAAATATTCTGTCAAAAACTATTTTTGGGTTTAGCTAAGCAGAAATATGGGGCTCTCCACTATGTATGAGCAACAACTGAATCAAAACCAATAAAAATAATGGTGACACATGCATAGAGCTAGGAGCACATACATAAATACATACCAGAAGGCCTTCACTCAAATCCAAAAAAGAATGGGAAAAGCACTCATTTTTTCATTAATAAAACGGACTTTTACTGGCATTACATATTTTAGCAATGGCACATTTTTTTATTCAATTTTTATAAAAAGGCTTTCTGTAGCAATAGAACGCAGCAATGGTAGCTTTTCGTAGCCATCTTAAAAGATACAGTATAGCAGTAAAACATATTATTACAATAGAAAGATATAATGTAGCACTAGAAACTGTTGCGGTTGCATACAGCCTCGGATTCAGATAAAGTTGAAAATTCCATTGTAAATACCGAACCTAAAACCTTTGGGGCTAAAATAAATTAATTTATAAAGCTATAAAAAGCCTTTCTGACAATGAGTACAAGCTAATGCCAATATAAGCCACTTTCATTGGCGAAATAAGTCCTCAACAAAAAAGAATCAAGGAATTCTGAAACATTTGTCATGTATTTCCGGAAATATGAAAAATCCGAATAATTTTTAGGGCGTCTCATTCACATAGGTATACAGAACATATAGGTAGGCATGAAATGCAATTACATATATAAAACTATATTCGCAACAACTGTTCCCTATATGCAATGGGTGTACTACCTATGTATATAGTGGGGTATGACAGGGGTGCATTGGGACTGCAGCTTGCAGCAGTAATCAGTGGCTTAATTAGCTCATATATGACTTTATCTATATAGACAGATATAATAGTTTAATAATTGCGTGAAGGAAATTTGAATGCTGTTCAAAAAAAAACGGGAAATGTACACAACGTATGTATATCGGCCAACTGCCTATACCTATATGTATAGGACTTTTGGAAAGTATTTTACAAAAAAAACCGGTAAGAGAATTCCAATTGATGGTGATGGCGATATGCGATGGTATATAGTGTGACTGTGAGAGTAGACAAGGAGGGGCATAAAATAAAAGTTGGTTTATGACATGATGGCTATATGGGAATGTCGGTCGAGTTAAAAGTGCAACAATTTTCTCTCTGTAGATATCTTTAGATCTCAGTGTATTTTTATGTTGCATGGGCGGCTGTTCATACATACATATGTATTACACATACACACACATGGAAAGTCACTCCCTACGTGGGTAGCTATGTATGTGCAGTTCACATAGTTTATACGTACATCTATGTACTCCTTTACCTAAAATATTTCCTGTATATAGGACAGAGAAACATTGTTCACCTTTAAACAACTTCTTGGTTTTCTTCTCCTCCTTTCAAATCTAATCTGCAATGATGGATGAGAGCTTCTTCCATGGATGTTCACCAAGCCCAGTATGTACTTCAACTATATGGGTAGGTAGGTACATACCTACATACATACGCTATGATCGTATACGTCCAACTTTTATGGCTAATGGTGGGCCTTGTAGTATCTGTAGAGCAGCAGCAGCAGGAGCGGCTTGTTTTCAAATTCTTTTGCGAAAAAAAAAACAAAAAACAAAATTCTTGCATTTGTTTTTGGAAACTCTATTCGGTTACTCGGTTCCGTTCTGCCCTTTTCCCTTTGCTTTTGAGTTGACATGATTTTGCCAATTTTATTTTATGACTGACACCAGAGCCTCGAGGCTCTGGTGTCAGGGCAAGGGAGGGTAGAATGAAGAATACCTGTGTAATTCTTGTGCGGGCGCTGGTTCTGGCTCTGGCTCTGGCTCTGGTACCGGTAGCGGTACCGGTACCGGTATCACCAGAGAGGCAGTTTCCGGCATCCCCCTGCGTAGAATAGTAGGTTGGAAAGGGAGCAGATGAGAATCATAAATTTACGTGGGTAGGTAGTCCAATCACAATGACAAGGGCAGAAAGAGAAGAAAAAAAACCGCTTACAGTTTTCTTTCTCCATTTCATTCAAGATGAGAGTACAACTTGGTCGCGACCTTTATTTAATGTTCCATTTTATGTATTTACCAATTACCTGCTGCAGAGCCTCCCCAAACTTTTGAGTTCTTTTCTTTACACAGATTTGCTACATCCTGCATACAGCTTTACTACGCTCAGGTTGCAGGCTATTGTATAGTTTCTTAAAAAGTAAACGTGGAGTTATACTTAAAAGAGCCACAAAAAAAGAAATAACGGAAAAACACGTATCAAAAAAAGAAAAGTACAGAAAAAAAATTAAGTTAACCTATTCGAGACTGGGGAACCATGGAAAGAGTACTTTACAAAAGTGTTTAATTCCAAAAATTAACTTTTTCAAAACGCAAAAACTAGTAAATAACACTTTTTCAAAAACCGTCAAAACTAGTAAATAACACTTTTTCAAAACAGTCAAAACTAGTAAACAACACTTGTTCAAAACGGTCAAACCTAGTAAATAGCACTTTTTCAAAAACCGTCAAAACTAGTAGATATCACTTTCAAACGGTCGAAAAACTAGAAATTACTGTTTTCGAAGTGGTCAAAGCTAGGAATTACCATTTTCAAAAACATTCAAAACTAAGTATATTACCGTTTTGAAAAGGTTAAATGATTCTATAAACTGTTTTTTTCACTTTTGCACCAAACTGTTTAAAATTATTGTCCAACAATTTATGCCTGCGTGTACACAGGCGCATAATAATTTTATTGTGTAAGTTAATGCAGATTGTGTCTATGCATCTATTAAGGAAATTGCCTTGCATTCTCATTCCCTTGTCAAGTCAAGTGAACGAACGAGCTATGCAGCCTTCTATACATATCAATACACACATTGTCATCACGTAATGCTTGCGGCATGGCAATGGAACCAAACGGATTTTATGCCTATGACCTACGAACCTCGCCTCGGTTTCCTCGGTTTTCTAGCTCCATTGTACTCATATAGCACCGAAGCAACGCAGAGTCCTTCACATGGTTGCAAAAATCATTGTAAAACAAGAAAAACAGAGCAACAGATGATGTCGACATAGACACATTTTATATGTACATAGGTACGTACGACTTCATTTTGAACAGGACTCGGGAAGCTATCTGAATGCCTTGAGCACCACTACCACCACCACCGTCCCAGTGTCTTTGAGCTTTGAGCCTTGAGAAACTTCAGTTCATCTGGACGAAGAGTGTTGCTAAACAACGGACGGACGAGTAGGGACTGAGCAATAATCAGGCTAATGGAAAACGCCAAGCATTTCAAAACTTCAACAAGGACATTAGACATTACATTGGAATCCTTTCGTATTTGTACAGAATTTTTATAAAACTTTTCTATGGAGACTATTACATGCATAGTATTTGATTTGGAAAAATCCTAATTCCTAAATAATCATTTTATTAGGTGAAAGGATGCGATGACAATGGGAGGAAAGGGAATCCCGACTGTCTTACTGTATATAGTATATAGCTCAATGCAATGAGCAATGTTGTTGTGATGTACAGCCGTCGTCCAATGCCGGAACTGAATAAAAAAGCGAGTACCGGGCATTTGAATTGGAAATTCGAATTAAAATGTGTTAGAGACTCTTAAAAAGATTTGACAAAGGGAAATGGTAACATTATCAACGGAGGGAAGAGATGATAATGAGAAACCTGAAAATAGAAACGAGGCTTCCAGGAGACATGGGAGAAAGCTCAACTTTTCCATGTACATACACAAGTAGATTCTGGCTATAAAATGATTATGATTACCATTGTGATTGTACCAAGCGTATGTGTATGTAGGCATGCATGTACATACATAGTTTCCCGACTCCGAGGAGTATCATATGACTCAATCTATGATATGAAGGATACATTACATGTACTTATAATGTGAGACAATTAATTTGCCACACTTGTTCTACTCATTAATAGCTGTTACAGTTATATAACAGACGTACAAAATATCGTCGGTGAAGGAAGGAAGGAAGGGTGTGCTCCCCTCCAGCCCAGGTCCCGTTGAAACGCACTGTCGTTAACCTATTAGGAACTGGGGAACCATAGAAAGAATGCTGTACAAAAGTGTTTAATTCTAGAAATTAACTTTTTCAAAACGGTCAAAACTAGCAAATAACACTTTTTCAAAACGGTCAAAACTAGTAAATAACACTTTTTCAAAACGGTCAAAACTAGTAAACAATACTTTTTCAAAACGGTCAAAACTAGTAAATAACACTTTTTCAAATAGGTCAAAACTACTAAATAACACTTTTTCAAATAGGTCAAAACTACTAAATAACACTTTTTCAAAACGGTCAAAACTAGTAAACAATACTTTTTCAAAATGGTCAAAACTAGTAAATATAACACTTTTTCAAAACGGCCAAAACTAGTAAATAACACTAAAAAAGTCAGGAATCTAAAATTACCGTTTTCAAAATGATCGAAATTAGAAATTACCATTTTCAAAAACATTCAAAACTAAGTATATTACCGTTGCGAAAAGGTTAATATTATTTTTGACGTTAGTTCGAAACAGTCTATTCAAAAGCAGCAAAAATGCTCTGTACACTTTGGCTTATTGCATCAGAATGGTTTTAAGCTTACAGCACAATGCTTCTTCACTAGCGATATTCGTATTGGCATTAGCTTTCTATAGCAGGGTATTTTGGTGTGTAGACACAACAGTTTTCGGCTAGGCGGACAGTATTCAGAGTGACGAAAGTTTTAAAATATTAAACTTAATGGGTGCACTATATCAGGACCCACATGCACATTATGAAAAGGGCGACTTGTACAAATAATTTTAAATTCTTGTATGTATGCATATAGTACTGGGTAGACAGACAGACATGAGGCAGATATACACATTGCACACTACACTATTGTTATATAGTATAGGTATATACTACATACATAACATGCACCAACGGATTTATACACTTTAAATGACAGCTCTTATAAATATAGGAGACCCCTGCTAAAATCTGAGATAATGAAATAATTTACATCTTCGGAATACATACGTACATACATAATAGTCGTAACTAGTCTTCAGCAGTTATTGTGTCTAAATATGTACACACTTGTGGGGCCTACAAAGACAGTTTTAACTCATTATTTACCTGCTTAGGCTCCGCAGAAGCTGGCACACCCGATTTTGTTATTGTTTGGGCCTCAAAGGTTGCCCAAAAATCTTACGTTATATTAATAATGCATAATTACGCTACTTTCACAGTCACAGTTAAATGTCCTTTATTTTTTTTAAATGAGCTAGCATACTCCAAACGAACGTTGATTCAAAATAAAATAAAATTTAGCTATAATTGCTTCTAAAATTCTAAAATTTTACAAAATGAATTTGCATTTCTATTAACGCAGAAATAGAAACCCTATTTTTTAATTAAGGAACAAAAATCTACTTCTTTATCTCAACTCTGCCTCCAACTCACGTCTTTTCTCTATTGCCATTTGCATCAATTTAATTCAGAGTTTGAGTTCTTTCTACTCCTATAGCGTCCTTTCTAACATCTGCCCCCATAATGCCATGCATACAATTGTTCGGCTTTTAGATTTTCCCCTGTAATTACAGCACTACTATAGGCTGTACATGAGACAAGAGACAATCAGAAAGCCCACAGCCGGAAAACCGACAACCGACCAGACCAGCTCAATTGCACTTCTCGATTACTATCTCATTACTGTATAGCTTAGTTAGTATATGTGTCATGCGTGTAGAATTGCAATAACAATGTCGTTATATATAGCTACGCAAATAGACTACATTGTCATGATGTCATTGTTTCTGAACTTCAAATAAACGCAACAGATTATAGAGGGCTCTTCCAAATTCCAGATATCACGCTAAGATCATTGAGCTTGAGTTTCAGCAGCATTTATTTAAAACAAATGGAGTAATATATTGAGTAACACATTGCAACAAAAATGTTAAACATAATAATCACATCTGTGTTTTTCCACCATTTTCAATTTTCATGAAAGCAAAAACGCGTTTTCAAAATAGCAAAAACAAGAGTCTTGTGTTTTCAAAAATGCAAAATCATTATATTTGCATCTTCAAAAAAGTGCAGTAAAACGATTTCTGACATTTCTGCTTTCCTCAAAGCAAATCCAAGAGACTTGCACTTTTTCAAAAAAGCAAATCCAAGAGACTTGCACTTTTTCAAAAAAGCAAATCC
>JAQFZC010005285.1:0-14436 GCA_034695205.1 Dicyrtoma fusca | reverse complement strand
TCAACGAATCACCCTGGTTACCACTGCCACCCGATCAGATTTCAGATTTTATTTTTTGTTACTTTTTTTGTGCAAACAGAAAAATGTTTTATTACAATTTATTTGGTTTCCATTTTTTTTCTTTTTATTCTTTTTGAGGCCTACCCACAATCTCGCAATGCTCTTAACAACTACGCAAATGGTTATCTGTTAGTACTATAACTATTAGGTAGTTTCGTTTAGCCTACTGAAATGCATTCGGCAATTTATGGGAGACCCCCACACTAAATTGCAGCTACAATGTTAAAGTCTTATGGACGGACAGGACGCCGGACGTCGGACGCCGACAGCTCTTTTACTAGTATTAGATTCCAATTCACGAATCAATTGCCTACACATTGAATCCCTATTAGAAAGAAAACGATAACCGGGAGAGAAGGTGACAAAGATTGAAACAAATGATGTGCTGAAATTAATTATATTTTTATTAAAATCCACATACTCCTTCGGAACCATTATGATGGGGGACCAATGCGAAGTCCCATTGTACGTTTTTTCGCCGAACTATTTATGTAAAAATTAGAAATTCCACATATTTTGCCGAATCTGAATACGTAGGTACCTAAATTAAAATAGCTATAAAAGTATTTCTTAAACCATAAGCATCAGAATATACTAATACATATCCTTATGATTTTGAACTCCGTATACCCCAAAACCAATTTACAATATAATTAGAAAATAATGGAATCTTTTTTGGCGGTAAGATACACCAATATAAAAATGTTACGATCTCTATTAGTGTATACCAAAAATCTACTAACACAAACACATAACTGCAATTTAACTCTTTTCATCATTCTTACTCACTTTTTCGAGATCAATTTCCACAAAAAAATCATAGAAGCGTAAATGAAACAGTTGAATATTGGTCTACAGACGGCAGTAAAAATAAATTCTCTGGACGAAGCATCTAAACTTGTCCGCCCATATGGGCCATACATCGCATAAAATAACTCATGTTTGTCATGTTGAGGAAACATTTCGACTGGTTTTTATCTTTTTTGCCTAGTGTTAAAGTAATATCACGGTTAAACTTTAAAGAGAAAATATTTCGGTAGACATCTAGTTTAAACTTTGGTCTCGTATGTTCTCTACTAAAAAAAATCTCCTCTAACTGGTTTTAACATTGGTGTAGTTTGTTCTCTCCTCATCGTCAGATTTCTTTAGCATTCGTTTTGAATGTTTAACCGCGGTTTAAGGCTCTGAGCCATAGCTGGGCGCCCTCAATGAGTGGTGTGGTCCCCTGAGCCCGAAAAGTCCCATTAGGTCCCCTTCACTCACCGAGGGGAGGTTAATGGCACAAATTTTATTTCGGTTTGACGGGAGGGGAGGGTGATGGTAAAAATTCAAAAACAAAATAAGGGTAGGGGAGGATGAGGACAAAATTTCCAAAAACATTTGAGGGGCGAGGAATGTGAGGGCACTCGAGTGCTCGTTTTCCCTCGGTGGAAATTTTATTAAATATAATTAAAATATTATTAAAAATAGCTTAGCGGCAGTTGGCGGGCCTCATTCTGGTATGAGTTGAGGGAGCCCCTCAGCACAAAAAGTCCCCTCCGCTCATTGAGGGGAGGGTGAGGGCACTTTTATTTCGGTTTGAGGGGAGCGGAGGTTGAGGGAAAAAATCCAAAAACAATTTGAGGGGAGTGAAGTTTGAGGTCGAAAATTCCAAAAACAATTGAGGGGAGGGGAGGGTGAGGGTAAAAATTCCAAAAACAATTAAGGAGAGGGGAGGGTGAGGGTAAAATTTTCAAAAACATTTGAGCGGAGTGGAGGGCACTCGAGTGCTCGTTTTCCCTCAGGGAAATTTAATTAAATAGCTTCGCGGGAGTTGGCGGGTCTGATTCTTATATGAGTTGAGGGAGCCCCTAAGCCCAAAAAGTCCCCTCCGCTCATTGAGTGGAGGGTGAAGGCACAAATTTTATTTCGGTTTGAAAGGAGCGGAGGGTGAGGGAAAAAATCCAAAAACAATTTGAGGGGAGTGGAGTTTGAGGGCGAAAATTCCAAAAACAATTGAGAAGAGGGGAGGGTGAGGGTAAAAATTAAAAAGAATTTGAGGGGAGTGGTGTGAGGGCAGGTTTAATGCCCATCTATGCTCTGAGCCAAAATAAAGCACTAAGCAGCTAAAGCATTTATATACATATATTGCGGAAGACAGGTGTTATTGAAGGAGAATAAACTACAGAATCTGTAGTACAGATACATTTAATACTTCGTAGGGAGAGGAGAGAAGATGAAAAGAGGAGAAGGAAAAAATGACGTAGAGAACAAACCAGGTGTCCACCAATATTTCAAGTCATAAAATATGTAAAGAATTTTATGTGAATCCATGCGAAAACTGCCCTGAATAATATACACACGCTAAACCGGTCGTGATCCAAATTAGATTTAAGGAACACCCAAATTACGGCAATTATATAAATAGGTAGAACAAACAGTATCAAAACACGTGTGAAAATACAAGGATGACCCCACTATCAAATCGGATAAACGTCGTAATGTTTTACACGAAAACAAACATTTACATTGTAAATTGAAAGAATAGCAAGGTACTAATAAAGCAAGCCAAAACAAAACGATGAATATTGACTCTGATATGTATAAGAATAAATGAAACATGGAGTTTGTTAAATGTTTCAGCAATATTTTGGAAAAACAATGTGAGATTGCCAACACTAATTTATTATTAATGCCTTTTAAGATTTAACGCCCCGGCCGGCGTCACAGATTCTTAAGATTCTCGTTATTTGACAAGCTCTTTGAGAACAATAAGGTAAAAACATCATCCGAAGAAACCTGAGTGGTACTAGCCATCATCGCATCGTCGGCCTACCAACACGTTCAAGAAATATATACGCCTACATAAGTTGCATTACAGTAATTACAAAATCACTCACCGTAGTCTGTAGACTTCGAAACATTAGCAAGTGGATTAAATGAGCCAATAATATTTTCGGCAACTATCTTATCACCAAATCTAACTTCAACAATACGGTGAGTAAAATCAGGACTGTCCGGTTGTTTCTTCGTGGAATGTGTGGATACGTGGAAGTTTCCTGGGACTTTGTTAATCTGAAAAGTGGCATGGAATCTACAGCCGTTTCCATCGTCCCCAGTAGGTACTTTCTCTGTATTCTCGACAAATCCTACTTCATGTCGCCCCATGTCATCCTGAATATCCAGACCAACGTCTAGACACAAAGATGTATATAGAAACTAATGGGTAGGTAGGTTTAGCCACAGGTAGTACAACAGATATTTTTATTCTGCCATTCTACAAAAGGGGATTCTTTACTTTCTGTCCCGAGAAAAAGTAACTGTCCCCAATAGTTTGTACTTCTTCAGTAACTGTCCCTAATGGTTCTTATAGCTTTAGTCACCGTAGTAACTGTCCCCAATAGTTTTTACTGCTTACGCTGCTTTATTAACTGTCCCAAATGTCCCAAAGTGATTTTACTAACTGTCGCAAAGTAAAAATGATTTAAACTAGAATTCAACATTAATTTATTTTTTGAACTGATTCAAACTAGGAACTCAACATATTTTTAAACTAGAATTCAACAATTTCAAACTGATTTAAACTAGAATTCAACAATTTCAAACTGATTTAAACTAGAATTCAACAATTTCAAACTGATTTAAACTAGTATTCAACAATTTCAAACTGATTTAAACTAGTATTCAACAATTTCAAACTGATTTAAACTAGTATTCAACAATTTCAAACTGATTTAAACTAGTATTCTACAATTTCAAACTGATTTACACTAGTATTCAACAATTTCAAACTGATTTAAACTAGAATTGAACAATTTCAAACTGATTTAAACTAGAATTCAACAATTCCAAACTGGTTTAAACTAGAATTCAACAATTTCAAACTGATTTAAACTAGAATTCAACAATTTCAAACTGATTTAAACTAGAATTCAACAATTTCAAACTCATTTAAACTAGAATTTATCATATTTTTTAACTGATTAAACTAGAATTCAGCATTTTACTTACTGGCCGAAAGGGCTATTATTGATAATTGACTTTACTAACTGCCCCAAAGGTCTTGCATAGCTATAGTTAGTAATGTTGAGCGAAAATGTGAAATGTACCTTTTCCTCTTTTTTCGTTTCACTCTATTTTGTATGAAAACGTTTGGCTTAGCCAATAGCGTTTCAGTGGGCGGTGGCCTGACTACAATGAAGTTGGAACACGAATGTCAAAATCGTATCTGTCCCGAGCCCTATACTAATTTACTGCAGCGTTGAGGAACCTTTTTTTTTGCTGTCCCAGGCCAATTGTATTTTGGATGCCGGGACAGGAGTAAAAATTAGGCGTTAAGTTCTTATTATTATGCTCTTAGATGGTGAATTTTCGCGGGACAAAAAAATGTTTGGGGACAGTAAGTAAAGAACAGCCAAGTGAAGGTGGTATAAAAGATTATCACGGCTTACATTCGCATTTTAGCTTAGGAAGTTCCACAGTTAAGCTTACAGCTAGTCTGGACTCTTGGCCTTGCGTACCTGGATTATCAACATAAACTTCAGAGACTCTGAAAGAAAAACATCAAGGCTAATTATAATTTTTTACTGTACCATTTTCTGATGTAATCATTAGTACTCTTTACTGCTGCAATCTACAATACCCACACTACAACGATATTAACCAGAAACGACGCAAAAACATTGCCCCTGGAGAGAATCGAACTCCCGACCCCTGGTTTACAAGACCAGTGCACTAACCACTGTGCTACAGAGGCAAGTATTAGAGGCGCCGGAATTGATTCTTGTAATAAACCGATGGATTTATTGAAGGAATACGCGGCTCAAAGAACCCAAGAGGAAGGGGCCGTGTATATATTACATAACGCACGCAACTGTCAGTGGTCAGGCCTCTAGAAAATTCGCCGACGGACGAGCCTGAATACGGTCCGTGAAATAGTTGATTGATATTGTAGATACTGCTTTCAGTTTGGGTCTCTAGATTTAACTTTTGTAGATCTATGTTTCATCTTATATTAGCTCTGCAGTTACGTAGTTCTTGAAAAATATTGATTTAACTCCGTTTTGGTTACAAACCTCAATACCGCGACGCGACGTAGTCAAATCAATATTTTTTAAAACTTTGTCACTACAGAACCAATTTAAAAAGGAAACATCTACCCACGCTAAATCTACAGACCCAAATTGAAAGCGGTATCTACAATTTCAAGCAACTATTTCACGGACCGTATTCCGGTTCGCCCGTTGGCAAACTTTCTAGAGGCCTGGTGATAGGTAGCAGGGGCGTTACAGGCCTATACTAATGCATTATGTACATAGCGAAAATAGAGGTACAGGGGTCGGTTTGTTCAAAAAAAATGAGGCCATTTAGCGTTATGTAATAAATAAACGGCCCCAAACAGAACCTTTAATAATGTGCTCTGCGGACGTGAACAGCCCAAGTATACATAATATAAACCTTACTATCACGCCGTGCAGGCACTAAGTAAGTACTTAATATAGAAACACCACGTTATAAAATGTGATTTACATGTAGTAAAGGGAAATAAGATGCAGCAATGTTAATATGAGATCAAAATACTTTTTCGGTCAGGGATCTACGCTAATATTAGCTCCCTGTGGATTTTTGACATGGAATTCAAAGCTCTCATGGTGAGCTCTTTTAGCTTGAGGAGAGATCAAAGGCCTAAAGTTAAGTCACTTAATTAAACGTTTGAAATTTTTTGGCTCGCAGCTACTCGCAAGTTTGAATCTGACACAAAACAACATAGCATGTGTTGATAGAGAATAAACTACTATATTGTTACACAATATTTCACTTTGAATCGAAAGGGGTTTTATAAAAAAAATGCTGTCAAACACCTTTTGAGATTTAAAATTGTTTATAACGCAGACTAAATCATCATCATCATATTTGTTTTGAAAGGACCTTAGATTCCAAACATAAAATTTTTAAAAAATGTAAACAATTTATGCTCTATTAAGTCATAATATTTTGTTTTGGGTCGGAGTTCAAACTTGCGCGCAACAAACGTTTAACCATATATGACCTAACTTTAACCCTTTGACTTCTCCAAGAGCTTTTAGAACTCGCTAGGTTAACCTTGAATTACATGGCAAAAATCAGTGGGGAACTAAGATTAGCGTATGGTTCCTGAATGTATGAAGTGTCCGTCAACAGCCTACGGTAAGCCCTACTATACTTCTAAATTAAAACCAGTTATTGCTAGGAACGTTTTACATGGAAACATGAATAACTGAAATATGAAGCCAGGACTACAGTAGGCAGACGTAACACGGGAGTATTTACAGGCCATGGTATGAGATACTCAAGCTGCACCTTTTAACTACTTATGTGCCAGTATGAGTCTCCCAACAGGCTTACAGTTTTTGTCAATCTGGTCATCCGACGCAAAGCCGTGACAATTTCGAAACCATACCTACAGAGTGAATCTTCGAAACATGTCTTCATGTAGAAACCTATGTGCGTATCTGCTGTTTCTAACCGAAGGTACTGATTAACTCAGATGGCCCGGAGAGACTTATGCCCAAAAAAGCGGCGACTTACCAACACAAGATTGGGTTTTGTGTCTCTCAAAGAGACTGACGAGTGTCATTTTATTTAAAAAATGCCTATATTTATAACCTTAACAATATTACAAATATCTACTTAACAGAACTAACAACATCCTATATTTACTTATTCATTTCCTATGTTCACTAGCTGACATCTTAAATTCTGCTAGTGAAAGCACTTATTTACAAGAATAAGTCCTACGTAAATTAGTTTCTAATAGAAATAATTGTATGACCACAACTGTTTTAGTTATGGTCCGAATTTGCTTTTATTGCTTCTCATCCTATAAGCTACAAACTACGAATGTGCTTAGATTGTACACCTGGTTAGTGATCCAATCACTTAATCTATTCAAGCCCGAATACTTACAACACTTCACAAACATTATTTTCGAAAATCAATTCTTCGAAAGATAACATCTTACAACGATCCCAAACTTCTAAAACTTTTTCGTCGAAACCCATGACTATGACTTCACAACACTTCTCCATGAATTTGTTCTTTAAAAACCATCTTTTCAAGAAATAGTCATTTTAAAAACCGGTTCTTCAAAATCGTATTGTATCAGTTAAACCCATATTGCATCCATGATTGACATAATTTGGCTAGTAGTGCCAGCCTGCAAGTCTAACATCAACCCATTATTCTAATTTTTATTGCAGTTAGTAGTTAACATACTCCTGGAGATTCATGCACGCACACAGTTGGGTGCAGATTAATGATCAAGGCAAGCTCATCTTAAATACTGGGCACAACAATACTACAAATACTACAGGGCTACAAATACAAGCCCTATTTCATTTCAACTGTATGTTGAAAAAATGGTGGAAATAATCACGCGCCCCTTATAAGAGTACGCTGACGACTCCAAAATATATTAAGCAAGAACCAACAACGGTGGTTTTCATGCTCTTCAGCGTGACATAGACACCTCGACTAAGTGGTGTACAGAAAACTATATGGAAATAAACATTGATAAAACCCACGTAGTTCACTTTGCGAGTAGCAAATCTGCAAACCCTAATTACCATTGCAATAGCAAAAACTTTCCTATTGAATGCCTAACAATAAAAAGAGACATGGGCGTCTATGTTAGTAATGAATTTAGCACGACCCAACATTGCCAGCAAGTAATCAAGAAAGCAAAATTGATGTGCCTTCAAATTAAGAGAACATTTAAGTACCTTGGCACCAATAGTGCTCGAAAGCTAATTGTTACATTCATAAGACCGCTCGCGGAGTACGGCAACAGTATCTGGAGCCCAATCCATAAATCCGACCATAAAGACAGAAAAAGTACAAAAGATTAATACTCGTCAACTACCGTTCATCCGAAATCTAACATGAAGAACGATTAAAAGCTCTACGAATCCTATCGCTTACCGAGAGAAGTCGAGGAGACCTGATTGAGATCTTCAAGATAATAAATCGAAAATACGATATTGATCCCCACAACCTCTTTAGTATTAACATGGAATGCAGACAAGCTCCTTTTTGACGAATAAAAAAACAACAACCAGTTCCTGACACCACTTCTTTACCCAGAAAGTGATAACAGAGAGGAATGAACTCCCAAGTGAAGTGAAACAAGACAAATCAGAAGTGAATGGAGTGAACTGTTTTAAAAATAAAGTGGACAAATTCAAGGGATGAAATTTTGGGAAAAATCTGACCGAATCAAACTCTAAAGTGCTTCGCAGTTATAGAACTATAGTGACAACCGGGAACTCAAGAGACAGATGTCTCAAATCGTGAGGATTCTACCCGGAAAACTATTATTATTATTAATATTATTGCAATGTTGTGATACTCTTTTATGTAACACGAAATCTAAAGGGAACGTAAAGATAATCTGCAAATTTTTAACTTGCGTCACGGAAGTGTACTTCACGCAGAGAAGGAAGCGCGTTATGGGTTTACATAGTGTAGTATATGGAGAATTGTGAATAATGTACCTACCTATATGTTTCTAATTATGAAAGTGTAGATCTGGGTTCCTTTTGGAATAAGTTGTTTCCTTAACTTTTTTGGCGTTTGTGC
Source organism: Dicyrtoma fusca (assembly GCA_034695205.1). Classification (NCBI taxonomy): domain Eukaryota; kingdom Metazoa; phylum Arthropoda; class Collembola; order Symphypleona; family Dicyrtomidae; genus Dicyrtoma; species Dicyrtoma fusca. The sequence continues at coordinate 5,781 of JAQFZC010005285.1, read as the reverse complement.
ATTTGAGGTGTATAATTTGACATTTTGAGAAACACTACTACGTGGTGAACTGTTGAGTTACTATTCTTAACTGTTGGCTGTGACGCTGATGACCAAAAATAAAATGCAGTATCCAGTAGCCTGTCTTTTTTCGGTACCCCTACGACCTGTTTCGATTATGATTTATTCTTCAGACTGTATTATTAAAACTAATCTTATTATCAGCGAATATTAAACCCTTGCTTATTACTTAAGGCGACCGGAATTATGCTTTTCACCGAACGAAATTTTGCCGAACTGTGCCTTTTCCCGAAAGGATTATGTTTTTTAATACTTTACTAGTAAAAAGCTCGCTACGCTCGCCCGTGATTTTTAGCACTAAATAGTTAGTTCTTATTGAATGTTTTACTGAGGAAATGCGATTCTTTATGATTTAGTTCTTATTCAGTTGATTTCTATTTTATTGCAAAATATGACTCATGTATGTATGTATTTGAAATACAGTTGGGATGTTAGCCACTGTTGTGTTCGCAATCGCAATCTCAATCCAACTCTCAATCTCAATGAAACATTTAAATTGTAATGCAACTTAATGCAAATCCAACTTAAACAGATGCAAGCTTCACTTTGATTTGAAATAAACGAATATGCGATCAAATATCAGTATATTTTATCAGATTTCAATATTTCAGTTAAATTAAACCAATTTACGTGAGTGAAGCAGCTCTTTACTTCTTCAAATAAAACAGATGCGCAACGACAAGGCATTTAAAGCTATGAATCTGTCTAGTCGAAACGATTGGTTGGTGCAGGAAAAAAGTACGCCTCGGGCACCGTCCATTAATAAAGAAGAGGCCGTGCTTGAACAGCCAACTCGTTATTTATGAACTTTCCTTTAAGTTGTATTCCTCCGCTAGTAGAGTCCTTTTCAAAGCTACTTTCACCATCCAAGCCAACTATAATTTAAAAGTGTTTACGCAGCAGCATTCTTCTACTCATTTTGGATAGTATGTATGCAAGAGCACGCTGTGAAACGTTGCACATTGTAATTGTTCAAAACTTACAAATTAACTCTAATAGTTCAAAAGTGTTCTTGTAAATCTGGCTAAATCTCACTTTTTGTCCTTAACTTTTACTATCTAAAAAAGACACGGTTCTTCAATTTAAGTGCAAAATTGAACATAGTAAGTTCTTTCAAAATTTTTAAGTTACATTTTACATTTTTTATCATAATTCCTACTTATTAGTACATGTTTGGGTGTTTTTCATCTATAGTCGTTTCGAGGAAGGGGAGGAGGATTTGCACGAAACTCTGGAAGAGGAGGTTCCAATAGCAATGGAAACAATTCCAATAACAACAATGGAAGTAATGACGGGTCGCAGCCACGGCGATATGTACTTCCAGAAATTACGGGACGTTTCGATCGCTACTGCGTTTGGTGTGGAGAAATGATCGTGGACTGCACCCTAGAAAGGCTTGGCAAGTTCACCTTACTACTAAAAATACGTATTTAATACTAAAAATAGGTATAATAACAGGGTTGAAACAAACTTTACTAATTGTAAACCAATGCGGTCGAGTCATACGTCATGTTAACGGAAATGGGAAGGAGATTACAGATCTGAAGTTAGTTTTGGAGTATCATGTTTAAATTTTGAAATTTTTCGAAAAATCCCACTTTGCACGCACTAATGTTAGATTAAATATTAAGTCATTTTGAGGAATCTGCATACCTTCTGTTCTGCATGCGATTACCTTTAAAATGGTAAAGTGCACGTAATGTTCATACTTAAGTGACCGGTTGCAATTTCGATTTGCAACGTTTCGTTTTTTGAAAATTTTGAAAATTGATAATAAATAAGTGGGGCGGAGCCCCACCTGAATTTTATCGTGTAATACATCTTTTAAGGGAAACGAAGAATAGATTACAGATCTAAACCTGCTTTTTAAGTACAGTAAACTTAATATTTTTGAGATTTAATTAAATATTTGCGGTAGTCTCGATGATATGTTCTACCGAAAATATTTAATTGAAGCTCAAAGAATACATCCTGACATTCTTGGTGAAGAACATATCGTCCTAGCTTATAAACTGATAGTTTGTTTGGTAGTTTGGTCTTAGTGCGAAATAGGAGTTACTTGCCAGGAAGGGTTAGTTTTGAATAATTAATATGTATAAATTATTTAAGCATATACTTTAAGCAGATAAGAGTATCAATATTATTTTGATGTGTCGATCAGAAAGTAAAATTATTATTTAATAATTCTAGGTAGATGCAACTCTAAACGCTGTTTTCGTGCACCTCCATTGGCGCTACAAGGTCAACGTAGAGGAGACGGGTTGCAACGGTGTGCCCGGTGTTATTGTTTGTCGCATCGTAAGTGGTGGTTTCAATTAAAAATTGTATATTTTTGATTTTATGGTTTGAGTGGGTGGTTTTGAGTGTATAGTTTGAGCAAATCGTTTTGAGCGTACGGTTAGAGTGTGTGGTATATCGGGACCTACTAACAATGTTTATTTTAACCTTTTTACCGTTAGGGTCGTTTCTTTTCTGTGAAATTTGTGGAAGACAAAAAACAGGAGCGGATATTTATGGCCAACAGGTCAACTTAGAAAGGGTTAACCTATCTATTGTTGACGATATTTAGCCTGCTAAAAATATACGCAGTACTCCCGTGGTTGCTGCACTTGCTTCTGTAGCCCCCATACAGCAGCAAGGAAATGCGGGAGTTCAGCCAGGAACTGGAGCGTTGCAGCAGCCAGGAAAACCGCTGCTGAACCCCGACGACTAAGAAGATAATGGTAACATGGATGAGCAATTAGATTAAAAGGCAGGTGCCCAGTAAATAACAATGTTTTTGCAAATATATTAAATAATATATTGGTGAATAAATTGTTCGATTTTTAAAGAAACAATTTCGGGAAAAATCCACAATCATTATTCCACAACGTCATGACTACCTGTACTGTGTTTTGAGTTTTTCTTTTTGTGCGACAGAACACAGAAAGACTTAATATCGCAATTTTTATTGTTATTTAAACAACGCGTTCCCATATTCACCACTGCCACCCGCACGATCATCTGACTTTAGATTGTTTTTGTTATAACTTATTTTATTATTGATTCTACTTCACGTCTGTACACTATCCGCTGTAAACTGACATCCACATTCTGCATCAATGAATCCCCCTGGTTAAAAGTGCCACCCGATCAGATTTCAGATTTTATTATTTATTACTTTTTTTGTGCACACAGAAAAATGTTTACAATTTACATGTTTACAACAATTTATTTATTGGATTATTTTTTCTAGTCTTTTTTTAATAGCAATATTCTTATTAGGGCCTGCCAAAAATCCCGCCATGCAATCGTAAGTGCAATGGTCACCTGTTATGACTATAACCATTAGTTCCGTTAAGCCCCCTGCCCTGATGAAATGCATTCGGCAATTTATGGGAGACCCCCACACTAAATTGACACTATAATGTTAAAATTCTATGGACGGACGGAAAACAGTGGGCGCCCGCTGGTCACCGGACGCCGGACGCCGACAGCTCTTTTAAAAGTATTAAATAATTTTACATAAATAAACTGTAGTTCAATAATTTTTTAACAAAAACCAGTGAGACTTCGTTCTAGTCGATGCCAGCAGCGTGTGTGGGTGAACGATTCACGGTTGTGCTTTAGTAAAACTAATCGCTGTAACTTCTTAGTTTGTGGTGATGTAAAGAATTTAAAGGTTCTTTGGCTAACGAGCATCGGAGCCACAAACGCAATATATACTGTAGAAAAAATCGGCAGACGAAAAAAGCAATCATTATTTTATGATTTTGTTATATTTATAAAAATTAATAAAATAATGAACAACGTTGCATTACAGTAGTGTCGTATAGGCTGTCTATGCTCTTCTATATCCCCGGCGTTTTAATATTCTCCAGGCGTTTAAGACAAAATCCGGGCAGTCACTTTTCATGTCAATTTACCCACTTTGGTGGGACGTCATTCGCGCACAGCCCGACCCCTCACGAAATTAGTTTATTGGAAGCAAGCTAGTATAATAGTGAGGGTCATGTTCAAAAATGTTGCTGGTTGACGGCAGGAAGATTGCCAGCTCACATACAACTGCTCCGCAAAAATTTTTTTGTGTGATGAGCCACCTCTATGACTCTCTCCAAAACGAGTATTTTTTTACACTGCAGTCAACAATCGTAATAATATTTACTCTTAAATTGTTTGTTGTGACTCGGTAGGTAGTGCTCACTGTACACCAAACCCAATACGGGATCAAAGCGATCCAGTACTTGTAGTTAGGGTAATACCATATTTTAGAAATTTTTTTAAAATGTTACACATTATGTTTAATGTTATCCGAGAGATTGACTTCAAGCTATCAGTCACGTGTTCCATAGATATATGGTAAAAATAATGCGTTTAGTCCGTTCAAAAATTAACACATTATATTATATATGTATATATATAATATACATATATATATACATATGTATGTGTATATCGTGTTAAAAGAGTACCACATTTTAGATACTTTTTAAAAATGTCTAAGTTATTGACTTCTAACTAACGGTCCCATGTTCAATAGATATAAATCTAGACTACTGCATTTAGTGCAATCAAAAACTCATACGTTATGTATTTATCATATTAAATTTATTCATATTTTAATTACACTTTTTGGAATGCGTGCTTTTGCGCTTCAACCAGGATGATTGGATCAATGGACTCTTAACGTGTATTATAAAATATACTAATGCTAACAAGTGTGTGATCAAAATATTGTAATATTCAGGTATATAGTATCAGTCTAGTTTTCGACAGGGAGGTTTACAAAACTACTGGTGGTGTTTTGCTAAGAATATATAAAGAGAAGAAAGAGATATATTGTGGTTTCTGTTATTTGTGGCATGAAAACGTAGTTTCAAAACCACATATTTAGAATAATTTATCATACTGTACAAGGTGTTATAAAATAGAATTACATTTTAAAATCACAAGCACCTAAAAGTGTCAAGTACGAGACTTTCACGATCCTAATAATTAAGTTACTAATTACAAAAGTTTAAAAACTTGCTTTTATAAATATTGTTCCATAAATCTCAAGATTCATGCTTTTGGGTAGGACAGCTTCCTGAAAAACCCATGCATTTGGAATATATGACTGGTTATCCGTATAACCGTTATATTTATAACCCATTAGTTGAAATATGCTCAGATTGTTATTATAATGATGAGTTTAAAACAAACAATGATTTTTACAAAGTATATAATCTTAACAGTGAATAAAAATATTAATTATTTTCACGTAATCAAATAGTTGGAAGCAACATTAACATGTTAGTTTAGAAGATCATTATCATTATATTTTGAATTAACATGTTGAATTAATAAATTTTGTCTTACAACTGTGACAAGAACAGTACTAGGTAAGTCATGCATGCGCAAACGTATTTAAATATTTCGATACTTATCTGTATCTCTTTTTCAGTCTTGTCCAGACCGAAGGCAGATATGAATTGTGTTTTTGTGTAATCTCCTATTTTTACATCAATAATTCTTATCAACATACGAGGATATTAGATATCAAACAATATTGTAATCGGTGCCTACAAAATCAGTTTTAGCTCAAGAAAGAGTCCAAACTTAAAGTGAATTTCAAAAAATTGTAAAAACACAATTGTAATATATATAGTAAATTAAATTTTATTGAACTTGTAAAGGAAGGAGTGAGCAGATCACAATAACTGACCAAATCAGTCGGCCCGCCAGAAATTGGCAGAGGCCAGA
>JAQFZC010005284.1:0-14437 GCA_034695205.1 Dicyrtoma fusca | reverse complement strand
TATCTGATCTAAGTTAATGATCTACACGATGTTTGTAACCACGTATGCACTTAAAGACAATAAACAAATATCAAATACGGCTTCTACCTGACACTTGTGTGCTCTCACTCTTGCTCGGTTGCGATTTCCCTCCTTTTGATGAGACAGATTGATTTTTAGATGATTGACCCGGAGATTGTGCCCCAGACCCTGAAACGTCCTTGCCTTCCTTATTATTTTTCTGTAAAACAATATAGTACATTTCGAAGAGTTAAACGAGCAAAAATTATACTTAAAACTTAATTCGATTTATAAATATTCAAATATTTCAAATAGGAATAAAATGATTTACCTTTGGAATTGCCATTGCACAAGCAATTACTGCGAGCAAAAGTAGAACTGGGCGAGTCATTTTGGCAGAAGATGAATTGAAAAACAATTATTTTCAAAAATGTGTAAAGAACGTGTGTTGTTGTAATTGAGGATGAGATGTAGTTAGATTGATGTTTTTCTTGAAATGTTCTGTCCTTTTTATACCAAAAATATTACCGAAGTTTTTCCTTATTCAATTTTGTAAGCAGTTCCCGGAAAATAAAGTCGATCAACTAATCGTTGTGATGACAAGCCGGAAAAGGAAAATAAATTAAATCGTTTGAAGTAGTTACAACTAGAACCTTGTTGTTCTCTTCCCTTCCAAGCCCTTTATATGCATCCTAAAACTACAATACATTGCTTAATATGTACTAATTTTCCTTTAAACTTTTTAAGGCTGCATGGTTGTGTAATTGAGTATGTTTTCAGGAAGGAAGTAGCGAGACACTACTTTGGCACAAAATGAAGTAAAGCGCACGATTAACTCAAGTACCGCTTTTATAATTTTAAGCTGCATTTAGTGTGTATTATTTAGTTGTGTAATAGGGAAAAGTGTCCAAAATACTTTGACAATAAAAAGGAGCACCTGTACATATACGCAACTAGTGTGGGTTATTTTAAAAACACATACTGCCAAAATGACTCGCCCTGTCATACTTTTGTTCGCGATTATAGCTTGTACAACGGCTTATGGAATGGTTCGACATTTTAATCAATACTTAATGCCAATAATTTGTAACAAGAAGAACAAATATCTGTTTAATAATATATTCTAAAATATTGTTTTTACCCATACGTCACAGTACACACCCACACAATATTTCAGTTGATTCTTGGTCCTTGTGCTGTTTTAATTACTGTTGCACAGAAATCATCTGCATCTAAGCAAACAGCAGAAGGCGGTGAGCATTCCTCAAGTCTACTTGATTCAACTATAAAGTCTACCAAGAAATCCAAAGCAGCTGCTGTGCAACGTAAGGGACCTCAAATACAATCAAAAACAGTCGTAAGGATTGAAACACTCAAAAACCGTAAAAGTCATCCACAAGGGAAAATCGTAGAGGAAAAGAAAGGAATGGGAAATAAAGGAAAACAAAAAAATTATGGAAAAAAGCATGGTACGTGACCAACCCATCCAGCAGTATCTATCTTCTGCACCTGAACCAGTAGCTGCTGCGGCCAAACAGCTACAAAAATAGCTGGATGAATGAATCTTGTAAATCTCTAGCTAGCAATACTTTTTACAATTAATAAAAAGATCTACAATAATACTAGTTAACCTTAAAGACGAATATAATTTCAAATAAAGGGAATCTTAAGAACCCATTGACTCATCCCTGTCGGCCTTAGGATCAATAGCATGTGCCTGGCTAGCTCAGTCGGTAGAGCACGAGACTCTTAATCTCGGGGTCGTGGGTTCGAGCCCCACGTTGGGCGTAAAGTTTTGTTAGCATTTTACGTAATTTTATTTATTCCCATATTATCAAGGCTTGCTGGATTGCTTAGTAATTAATAATAAACACGCGTATATATTTTTACAGAACGCATTTTACAATTATTTTAGACTAGAATTAGCGTCAAGCTAAGATTCCAACGCTTGATTTTCAATAACAGATTACGCTGTGAGCTACGTATCATTTAATTGCAATTGATTTTTAATTAAAGTGTAGGCATCATTTATAGTGATGAAACATATTATACACGTACATACATACATACAGAAATCTTTACTACAATTAAGGTTATTTTAAAATCAAGCCTAATAATAAGCTATACAATCGATGGCTCAAACTACAATAGTTTAAATTGTTCCATATCGTAATTATTTGTAAGTACCAAACCGTGCAGCAATATTTTGACAGGGGGTTGTTATGGCGTATTTGTAGTAGTTGAATCCGTAGTTTCTGTGGACGAAGAATCGGTCGTTGATTCCATAGACGTGGTTTCAATATCAATTGTTGTTGTTGTTTCAGTTTCAGCTGTTGTTGGAGATGTCATTACTGTTTTCATATCTGTGGTCTCTGGTACTGCATCTGTTACTATCGGTAGCGCCCTCTGCGTTACTCCCGAGAAAGCTGGAACCTTCAGTTTCAATTTCTCCTGAGCTTGGAACTGGTACAAGAGAGCGAGCGGGAATGGCAGAAGAATTAAAGAGGATAAGGGGGAGCGCAATGGCGACGTGGAAGGGAGATTTAAACCACTGTTGATTAAAGTAATGTTGCCGCGGAAGGCGTCCAAGGCAAAGCAAATGACTGGACGCAGTTGCATCCTTTGCTCTTGGATTTGCTGTAGAGCTGAATTAGCCGGGTTATTATTATTTGACAATTTTAGTTCCAACTTGTTAGTACTATTTCGGCCTTTTGAGCAGAGGTCTGTCAACACCAAAGAAAACCCATATTATGCATCCTAAAACAGTTGAACATAACTTTACTGTTTATTGTTCATTTAATTGATTGGGCTTACCATCCAGGAATGCTGACGAATGCGCTGGACCAAATAATACCAGCGCAAAGTAAATACAAGCGCTCCACTGTGATGCTGTCTGAACACGTGTAAAGGTTGTCATAATTTATCAATATTTTTTTTAACTATAAATAAAAAACCAGTTTAGCAAGACGGTTGACTTGTATTAGTAATCGTGTATGAAAACCGTATTTATTTTTACATCAATGCAATGGACTGACTGGAGGTAAAATGTGAAAAGTACCGCTACTTAGTCAGTTGGCATCGCTTATGCGTTGCATAACAATGAAATTATGAGTTGAAATTTCAAAGTGAAAGTGTGTTAAGTGGAAAGTCAAGCCATCCGTCGAGACTTTTGTTATAATTTCTGGTCCATGAAGTACATATTGTACTACGACCTTTGTCGTAAGTTCCAATTTCACATATTTGACAGTTCACAACGCTTACTAGCATTTTATTTGTTGAGGAGCACCACTTGGATTTTAGAATGGATTTTCGCAGTATTATCAAATGATTAATTTTACCGGTAAATCTTAATCGAATACACAAAGGGATAAGAGGAAAATTGTCATTCAATCTGGCATAGCTATAAATGTGACCATTCGTATTTAGTATTTATAAATCTAAACGTATGAAATACTAGTTTGCACTGTTTTCATAGCCACAATAACCAACTGGAAAGTGTTATTTATTGAAAACGAAAATATATGGATTAATTTTTGGTGCTTCAAACGAATCACATATACTTGGGGTGACTTAACAGTGTATGTATACGCTATAAAGCAAGAAAACCCCTTGTATATAATATGCTTTTAAGTAAAAGTGAGAATTGAGAAATAAGATTTACAAATCTTGTTACAAAATGAAGAATGTACAAAAAACACTACAATCAGCATATGAGTGAGGCAGTAATAATCGATTTATTCAAGACAACCAGACAGTCTTTTATAAGCCATTTCGTAAAATTAAACCCAAAAATAAACTTTTGCCGTCGGAAGATGTAAGTTCTACCAAAATGTATGCTTTATGTTGCTCAAATTAGCATATCGGTAAGCCGCCTACGACCAGAAGAGCGAATTACCGAATTATTAGTTTTTGAGAAATCAAGACTGAACAACAAATTCATCGAAAATATTATCGCTGTAAATTCTAATGGAAACAAGTCTGGTACGACTTCGTATGCTGAATAGCATTAATTTATTGTGCATCTCTGTATCCAGCAATGTACATAGGTACACCTTAATATCTAACAATGTACGTCTCTATATATATCTAACAATGTACGCCACTGCTAGATATAAAACTAGATATAGAATACGTACAGAACTTACAGAATTTCAATACGCTTTAGGTATTTGGAGAATAAATATTCTTACTAATATTTGTCTATTCTGTATGGTCATTACTTTCACTACACATATGCTATATTTATATTTTAATAATTCTGTCTTTTCTACATAAATGAAAGATGCATTATGTTCACGGTTGAGTAGGGTTTAAAACATATCAAATTGCTAGTAACCCGGAATTAACTTTACCAGACGGAAGTATGTTTGAAAAAGACAGGTCTAACTTAATTTTAATATTATTGGATATTTAGATTCTAAACAATCTCGCTAACAATTCTGTCTAAGTGTGTAACAACAGCAACTAGGATCATTATTCTTAAGCTAAGTTAATGTAGTTATTTACACCTACGAAGTATAGTTTAGTAGAATCTTCTACGAGTTTTTTTCTTATTTGGTCGTACGCTAAGTGAATACTGACAATATGAGTTTAACATACATAATACGGCGGGACTCAAATGTGCAGGAGTCGTACATTTGGTACTCTATAGGGTTGTTGAAGGGTTCTATATATGAAAACAACGAAGCAAACCAAAATTACCCTTGCAATCTCATAAATATTTCAAATTGGTTAAATGCTGTTTCACATTTTGGCATTTGAGTGCAACATATTTTGACAACTAGAAAATGTTTGACTTTATAAAATAAAAAGGATCTAAAGCATCGATCATATTTCATTACATTGCTCTTCTGACAGGACCACAAACTTTATGGCGACGAGAGCGACGGCCCAGGAAGTATCTTCATCATCACCAAGTAAAACGATTCCTACGGAAATATTCCCGTTGTAGACTCTGCTTCTGTAGTCGTTTCTTCGGTGGTTTCTGTTGTTTCTTCTGTGGCTGCTTCTTCCGTGGTGGTTTCTTCTGTGGTTGTTTCTGGTGTTGTTGTTTCTTCGGTGGTTGTTTCTTCTGTAGTCGTTTCTTCGGTGGTTTCTGTTGTTTTTTCTGTGGTTACTTCTTCCGTGGTGGTTTCTTCTGAAGTGGTTTCTGTTGTTGTTTCTTCTGTGGTGGTTTCTTCTGTGGTTGTTTCTTCTGTAGTGGTCTCTTCTGTAGTGGTTTCTGTTATTGTTTCTTCCGTGGTTGCTTCTTCCGTGGTTGTTGCTCCTGCCGTTGTTTCTGCTGTTGTGCTTGTTGCTTCTGTTATTTCGGTTACAAATGGTGTACTTGTTTCAGTTGCTTCATGTAGAATTGTTGTGCCTGTTACCTCCAATGGAATAGGCACTATACGTTCTGTTGGGAAAACATTGTGTGCCCCATATTGTTTCTCCAACTCTTTTGATCGAATCTTTAGTAAGACAGCCAGCGGGAACGGAAGATAGAAAATTGAAGGTAGTCGAAATGGAATTATTGGCAGACTTGTATCTTTCTTAATAATGCTTATATTCCCCCCAAGAGCATCTCGAGCAAAGCAAATCAGAGGACGGAGATGCATTCGTTTTGAGTATGTGACTTGCTTCTCATTCAGTCCAATTCTAACGGTACTTGTACTGCTTTTGCACAGTTCTGGAAATTATTTTCGAATAAAATAAAAGCACTTTGAAAGAAAAACGGGTGCATATTAATTTATAATAAATACGTTACACGGTTTTAAAAACTTTCCAAACAACGTTATGTTCTACAGTATTCCACATTAAAATAGTGATTTATTTTACTTTGCTTACCGTCTAATGACAAAGATGCATGGGAAAAATTACAGAAAGCAAATAGCATTGTAGAAAATAAAAAAATGGTTACGTTATTTGGATTTCTACGTTTAATGTTAAACCAGTTGGCAGGTAGCATTACCATTTTATTGGTATTTCAAAACTACATTTAGTGAAGAAAAATTTTACCACAAATAACAGACTCAATTGTCAGTATTGCACGACACGAATCGAATGAATTTTTAATCTGCAATTTGGTGAGTGCATTGAACGTTAAAGTGTTACAGTCGTGACCGACAAAATTCGGCCACTTCAAGATTTGTGCTCCCATTTTATTTTTACCATTTATGTCAAGTGACCCATTATTCAAGTTTTAGTTGTTCACTATTACTACGGTTTATCGAGCCTTACAAAAGAATAATTAACCACATACTTTAACTACTAGCGGGCGTTGGCTTTGGGTCTTCATCTGGGTGACGATCTGTTTTTTTTAATACACCTTCAAAGAGCATCAGATAAACGTTTTGTTGTTCAACGATTTTTTCAACAGCGGCAATCAGAATCGAGGTATAATGCAAACATAATTATATATTAAAGTCCAAAAATGGTAATATCGTAATAATGAGAAATTGTTTCAACTTAAAAACAATTGAGTTTCGCAATCTCTATTTTCGTATGTTAGACCATTAAAAAATTTTTAGCTGCTCCATAAAATAGTTCAAAATGTAATATATTTAAGACATTTTTATTGTTGTACACAAAAAGACGGTATACACTCAACACACTTATTTATCCTTGAAGGTAAGATAGAAAGGCATATGTATTTATAAAGTAAGGGTAGTATATTAATTTATAGTCATTAGCTTTAGTGTAATGAAAAGATATTTATTTTTGAAAGCTAAACACGTTGTAGACAAGCCTAAGCCATCTACAATTTCACCTCTTTTCAGTGTTTTTTCTCATTTTTTGCATCTTGATTTATAGTTCAATTTTTTCATGGAGCCTTTCAAGTAGTTTCAAGTGATTTTCCGATTTGCCGTTACACGATTCCTAAACTCATTGTCAGGAAAAATAGGTCCGCTATGTTCGTCCGGCATCGGCGTGGGAAGGCTTTCATGAAAATTGCCATCACCGCCACCATAGTCCTCTTTCTGTTTCTTCCTTTCCGCCTTCTTGCCTTTTTCACCTTCCTTCGCCTTTTGCATCTTGTAGGTGGGATAAAGGGAGTCAAAAAACCATACGAAAGCAGTGACCAGAGCAAATACTACAATCAGACTCGCCAACAACCAGTATGGGAAGTACCTAGGGACAAGAATACAAGATGTAATTAAATAAATCAAAACTAATTCAATAAAAACGTATTTTGCACCATGTTTGTCTTACACAATGATTTAAAGCTTTTTATTTGATTTTTGTTTTGCTTAAAACTTAACGTTTACAAAAGCTCATAATTTTTCCAAAATATTTCCAACACTTACGACGGTGGGTTTGCAACAGCGCACTGTGCTGCGGCCCAGTGCTCAGTTTTGCAATTGACGCAGAGCTTAACTGGGTTTGGACCATGCCCGTAGGGAATACACGTAAGTCTTGGGTCTTTGCAGTCCGATGTTTTAGTGCAACGTCCAGTCCATTGTCCTTTGGTAGAGTCAATTGTCTTTGGCTTGTCTGGTCCACTTTTCTTCGCAAAAGGCCACATGAACGCAGACGAAAAGTTGGCACAAGTCAAAATAGTGAGCATCAGCAAGATCCTATAATCTCACACAAAGTAAAAAAAAAAGAAGTTATAAATCGGCACACAAGTTTTACGCTTGTGAGTATTATGCACTTCGCTCTCTGATGAGCTTTGAGCTTATAGTAAAACTTAGCTTTACAGGTTACTTCAGGCAAACAATGGAGTTTTTTAGAATTAGAAGTCAAATGTGACCAGAACTTGCTGTTCAAGTTCTAGGGACAGTAGTAGTAAGCCCACTGCACTGCACTGGTCAAAATGCTCCTTAAGAGTTTTGGCCTTTGTAAGTTTATAATTTTAATTTTAACCACTTATTTTGTGGTAGCTTTACGGAACAGTTCCACAATACATAGTGACACGTGTATGATTATTGTCCAAGTTGAAGGTCAACGAAGGTTCTTGGAAATTGGAAATCTAATATTATTTCATTAAAATGTGATGATTTTCTTTAATAATTCAGTAAATTCGGTTTTCCGTTTCCGTTTCCGTGCTTTAGCAGCGCAAAATGCTGATTGCTGATTCCTTCAATATTCTGGCCGGCCTGGCTGGGGAGACTGGGCTGGAATCTCTGGGCTGGAGGACGAGGAAAGAAACTAGAACGAACTGGATTGTTGGTTTGGTACTTAGTACTTGGTTGCCTGTCGCCTTGTTTTCCAGTTTTTTTTCAGTTATCTCCTCTGCAAAGACTTTTATAGTCACTGGAATTATTTTTGAGGCCTGAGCTCAAGAGAAAAGAGAAAAGACCAAAAATAACTTAAAAAACTAATAAAAATATTATTAATTATTCTTTTTAGAAAACAATAAAAGTAAAAAGTTTGTATAGTAATAAAAACAATAACAGCAACTGCGGGACTGTGTTTGATGTTTGATTAGTAGTTTGCAGATTGATTGGCGAAAAGTAAATTTATGTTGACGATTCAGTCAAGTACTTTAACTATGATTAGGTTTAAATGGAAACTTGGTTAACATTTCACGTTGTTTGAGTATTTTCAGTTGACAGATTAATAAATGACCAAAACCTATTAGAATCAAGTTTATTTGAATAGAAGAGAATCAGATTCTGTATCGAGTGTAGGGCAAAACTAAGTTTTGCAGCATTTTATATTGCCGAAAAAGAAGCAAAAAAATCCATGGGAAAATTTTATGCTTGGAACGAAGCTTTTGTTCGAAACGAACATTTAAAAATAATTGAAAATAAGATTGTTTCCATCCAATATACAAGCATCTGACCTGTGTCTAACAAAATATTTTGTGGGACGCTTTTAGACGTTAGTCGCATCACTTGCTTAGTTATTGGGGCAGTGCGGGATAGTTCTCTTGAGCCCCTGTCTTTTTACCCCCACATCCCTTACCGATGACCCTATAGCTTGATTAGGTATTATAGTAATAATTTGTTTCCAAAGCACGGTAAGTCCATTTTAGGGCTAGCTGAGATAATTGTTATGACTCAAGTTTGTACGAAAGAAACAGAAGGTTGTGCATATTATTTTTTTTAAATGTAAAAAAAAATGTATAAAAATTGACAAAGCTATCGTTTCGTGCCAAAGTAATTCCACTGCTCATAATATTTAGATATTTATGTAGGCTCAATAAATTCAAAAATTCCTCGTTTGTATTCGTTTACACATGTAATTTATTAAGGCCCTTTTCGTTAGACTTATTTGTACAATCCCCTTTTTGAATGAGATTGATCTGTAAGGACCAGCGTTTTGAAAGCTTAATTTGCTAACGGTCATTCTAGAAGCACCGTTTAAATCTTTTTAGTAGATGCTGTTAGTGTAAGTACGACCGTTGGTTAGCAAGAGCGCACTGTGCTGAGGCCCAGGTGTCAATTTTGCAGTTGACGCAGAGCTTGATTGAGTCAGGTCCCTTTCCGTAAGGTACGCACGTAAGTCTTGGGTTTTGGCAGTCCGAAGTTTTAGTACAACGTCGAGTCCATCCTCCATTGCTAAAGTCATTCATCATAGGCTTGTCGTGTCCACTTTGCTTCCCATAAGGCCACATGTTGGCACAAGTCAAAATAGAGAGCACCAGGAAGATCCTATAATTTCACACAAAGCAAACCATTTATTTCCTGAATCTTCCCACCGTTTTTACGGGAATATTCTGACTTCGCTCTCTGCTTGGCTCGTTCAAACCAGCTTTAATATATTTGTAATTGTGCATTTAAAATTAGGCCACATTTTATAAATGCACAAGTATTCATACTCAGGGAACCTATAAGTGCATTTTTAACGCCGCATTGACCAGGACATTTCTAACTAAAACATTAATAGCAAAAATTATGAATTTGTAGTAGTAACTACTTATGTGGTGGTAGCTTTACCGGACAGTTCCACAATACATGGTGGCACACGTTTATGATTTAGTTCAAAGTTCCGGGGTTCAATGAAGGTTCAAGAAAGTCTAATATTATTGAAAAATTCTGATTTGCTTTGATAATAATTCGATTCCCGCGTTTGAGTATCTGGAATCTGGATTCTGGATTCTGCTCTGCTTATTCTTTTAATATTCTGGCTGGCCTGGATTCCCTGGATGGAAGGGCTAAGGCAAGGCTGGAACTTAAATTCTCACTCTCACTCAGTCTTCGTATCTAGTAATATCTAATCCTTGGTCTGCTTTAGGTTTTTGAATTTGAATAATCTGTCGTTGATTCGTACATTTTTAGTTATATTAATTTTGTAAAACTACAATCAATATTGCTTTCAAAACTTCTTTTACAAAATAAATAAAGTTAGAATAGAAATAAAGATATTATTTTCAAAATATTAACGTTGGTAAAATTCGCGACGTCATGACATCCAAAAACGCTCCAACATGGGCAACACATTATTAATTTATACCGAACACGTGCCATCCTCACGATCATAATAATAAATTGTACGAAAAGCTATATGAACTACAAAAATCGTTTCTAAAGATCAAATTTCTAACAACTTTAACCACGAAATGACTTTGAAAACTTATTAAAACCCACATTGTTCCTTGTTCCTTAATTAACTAGAGGCGTACCCACTACACTTCCTTCTGTGCCAATTAATTCAAAATAATTTAAACCAAATAATTTTAATGATTGATGTGTCTTCTTCATTTTTCCTACCTGTAGGTGTACAACAGGAAGGAAACCTTATAATAAATGTCGAATTATTGTTAACCACTTTTGTATTCCTTATAATTAGGGTTTGTTAAGTTTGTAAGTTCAGTCAGAGACTACAGTTCCAGGAAGTGCTATTATTTATTTTTGATTATAAACATTACCATTTCCTATTTAGAGATTTTTTAGCCCAAGTAAAATACACGTACAACAATAATAAGCAACACAACACAAGTGTTTATTATTCCTTTGTAAGAAATGAAGCGGAATTTCGTGTTGATTTCTCGACAATTATTGTACATGCTTATTACTGTACTATGGATCACAAATTGTTCCGGAGCCGATTGCAATCATAATGAGTCAAGTGCAAGCAGTGGAAACGCAACTGTCCCTCATCTACTCTTTAAATGGGATACAGTCTTTACTCAAACCAAAGTAAATCCAATTTCGTAATACTTTCCGGATTTTCTAACACTGAACTATACTTGAACAAAGATGTGTTTCAATTTACGTTCACTTCTCTGGAACCAATTGAGATGATTTTTCAGGAAACACTCAATAGCTCGGTAAGTTCAATTTTTTCAAACAAGATAACCCTAATACTTCCACTTTTAATAAAATACTAGCAATGTTATGCAACATTATCAGTGGTTGACTGTACTTTAAGATTGAAAATCCAAGCCTGTCCACCGAGCGAAAAACTAATGTTCCAGGAGCTGCGGTCACTGAAGATTACAAATTTTTAATATATGCTGGCGTTGAACTAGGACATTTACTTGCGGAAGGAAGTGTTTTACTTCAATGTAGATTCATTCAAAGTCCCTGTCTAGAAAAATCCATTTTGTTAACTTATAATTCCGAAAATGAAACGATTACTTTACAAACGGACGACTTTGGTTCAAACACAGACCAAAAAAACGAATCAGCAGTATTTAGTTTTCCAGCGCAACCCGCAATTACTTCTGGAAATAGTAATATTGCTGATAAACCCTGTGATGCGTACTTCTACTACAACTTGGTAGTTCACAAATTCAAAAATGGATTTGTCCCCTATTCGATAGCCTGCAGTTTGAAGGATGGCACTCCTGGGAACATCGAAATCCTAAAAATATATCTTTCATCCGTCTTTCTAAATAGTTTTCAAGGCATAAACGTTCAGGTTTGAACCCTCTATAGTTTTTCTTGTCAATGCAGTAATTCAGTACATTTAACTGTAAAAAGCTCCTTGGTTGAAATGACTGATAAATGTTTATTTACTTTGTTGCAAAGCCAAGCAAGTGTTGGAAGCCATTAATCAGTAATGACAGTACCAGTCCAACCGCTTTGAATTCTGGATGTGCAAACTGCCCTAGTTTAGCACTGGACAGCTTACTTCCTATCGTTCCCATTTGTACTCATCCTAACGAAGTTCCTTATACTGGCAAGTCAAGGAAGCATTTAAAAATCGGAAGTTTTGCTCGATTTGGAATTCCCCGTGATGACGTTACTGGAATTGCTGATATAAGTACGTCACAACTCACAAGTGTAAAGTGTCACAAAGTATAGGTATGTACGTGCTTCTACCACGGAAATAAAAAATTTATGAAATTAAGCTCTTTTTAAATACTTTTACAGTTCTTCCAGGAAATGACCTTCCCACTGAGTCAATGATCCGAATGGAAATCAAGAGTTCTGACAAAATGAATCAAATTCTAAACACACGTCTCAGGGTTGACTGCCTTTTCTTTAGATACTACTTGTCGAGTCCATTTCGATTTGCCGTGGAATATCAAAATGATTACGGCAATGGCACCACTCTGGAGTTCCAACGTAACGTAACCTTTATAAATAATCAATCTCGAATAAATTATGCGGGATATCAACTTGCAGTGAATGTAAGGAGAATTTCACTTTGTGTTTGACTATAGCTGAGACTGATACTCGAACTACAGCGTGGAGGGACCATTACACAAAAAACACTGTTTTACTAACAAGTGTAAATATAAAACGTGTTTACTGCTTTGCAGTCCGAAAAGACAGAGACGAATGGGTTAATGCATCAAGGCCTATTACCGTATCACGTAGGTTCAGATTCAGTTCTGTAATTATTTACACAAAGTAAATTATAAATCACTTTTTAACTTCACGACAAAATCCTAAATGATATTTACACTTTCCTATTGACCACAAAAGGTACATGCTTACCCGTACTTCTCAAATGATTAATTTAGTGATAGATATTACTTTTAAAAATAACAACAAAACAAAGAATTACACTAATGTAATTTCAGCGTTCCATCCTTTCATGGTTTGTAAATAAGTTTACAAAGCGATTCTTGAGAAACTACTAAAGTTTCTACTTACAATTACGCTCTTACAAAATAGAAACCGTGTTATTTTTATGCTGCATGAGATACGTTTTGTATTCGGTGCATGATGCTCAACAGATGGAATTAAGCCATTTTTCTTCAATGACCCGGATGCCCTGACGGATTCAACGCTAGAACACCCAAACCGTTTGCCCATGGTTTGGGTAACGTTTGAAGAGGGCTCCAGGAATACAAGTATAATATGTAGAGCTGGAGGATTTCCATTGCCGAAACTTACTTGGAATTATCTTAACAATGTGAGTAATGGTGCTTCTAATTGTAACAAAATAATTTAAAATAACACTCAAAATGTACACCTTGATAATATGATTTAAACAGGCATTCCCAGAAAGTAGAAGTGGGCTCAATCATCACGGCGCTTCTAGCAATGACTCTTACGCTTGGTCAGAAATACAATTTTCAAAAGTTAGCGCTGCCACTGCTGGGGATTATATGTGCTATGCATTCAACGATTTTGGTAGCGCATCGATCAATTTTAGAATTGGCGTCACAGGTAAGTTCTGCGGCTATGAATATGTAGTTGGGCATCTTCGTAACAGTAAACTACTAATCGTAAGTAGTATATTATTTTCACGCGGTTTATATAGAAACATCAAATCTAGTATCTGTATACGCTGTATCAGCTGTATTCAGTGCAGTTCTGCTTGTTTGCGGTGTCTTTGCAATTATACAAGTGAGGAAAGTTCAAAAGCAGCGAAAAATAATACGACGTCTAACTGAAGATGAAATTCAGGAATTTTTTGAAGGAAATCGAAATCTAAATAAAGACCATCCACAAAATGAAGCGCTTGCTAAAGCATTCGATCAAAGTTACGAATTGCCCAAGGAAAACTTAATAATAGGTGATGTTCTAGTTTTAATACGGGCTTTGTCTCTACAATATTCTTGCGAGTTGTGTGAGTTAATGATTTTTTAAAAAAGAGGGAGGAAAGCTGCTTGGATCAGGAAACTTTGGAACAGTAATGCTAGGCTTCATGACTGTGAGTCCCATGCCTGAAGAGAATTTCGATCAATGTGTAGTGATCAAAACAACAGTGGCAATCAAGACAGTCAAATCCAATGTAGACGTAATGCATATCAAGGCACTGTTGTCTGAAATTAAAATCATGGCTTTTCTTGGAGCTCATCCAAACATTGTTCAATTGCTTGGGACCGTCACTGCAAATATTAGAAAAGGTTAAATACACACCGAACATCCTTAAAACATATGAAATTCAATAATAATATTTTTACTCTGTTAATATTTTCAAAGCCACCTGCTTAACCTTTTCGCAACGGTAATATCCTTAGTTTTGAATGTTTTTGAAAACGTCAATTTCTAGATTTTTCACCTTTTGAAAGTGTTATTTACTAGTTTTGACCGTTTTGAAAAAGTGTCGTTTACTAGTTTTGACCGTTTTGAAAAAGTGTTATTTACTAGTTTTGACCTTTTTGAAAAAG
>JAQFZC010005283.1:0-14438 GCA_034695205.1 Dicyrtoma fusca | reverse complement strand
TCTTACTGCCAAGCCTAACCTACGTACGCATCATTCCAGCATAGCATAGCTGAAGTGTTTAGGAAATAATCCTAACACTTTCTTTGCACTTTTAAAAGCAACAATTAACATGTTTGCCCTTCACAGACAATAAATAGCGTACGTTTTTCCTTTGAAAAACATCAATATATGAATTTTAAACTTTTAAAGACAGTAAGGGGCGTATTTTTCATCTATAGAAACAATAGATGGCCCTTCAAAAATAACCGCAAGCATATTTTACGCTTTCCAAAACAACAAATGACATTTTATGCGCTTTTAAAAAAACAGCTAAGAGTGTGTTCTGCACTTCTCAAAAACACTGAATAGCATACTTTGAATTTTTAAACATAAAGAATAAACTGCCGTGCACTTGCAAGCGCAGGTGAAAGCCACACGCCTATTTGTTAACGTACAAAGTGAAAGTACTGGGTTTCATGTAAAATTGGTTTGTCCTACATTGCCTTGATCGAGTCAGACAATGCTTTGCCTCACTTTGCTTCTTAGCCGTGGCTCTAGCTGAAGAAAGAAATAGAGACAGAGACTTCCTTGTCTCCCCCAAATTCCCTACCCTCCCCCCCAATCCCCCACGTCTCTCTTTATGGAAGCTCTTCCATTTCAATTACCATCATAGTTATTTCGCTCGGAGCATTCCATTCACTATTAGAGGCACTGTGTGTGTATGTGTACATGTCAGTCTTTGCATTAGCAGAGCAAGTATGCAGAAGGAAGGGCCGCTTCTAATAATAGTACCATTCTGACTTCCGACGAAATCCGATTACCTATACCCTACGCCCTATACTGTATTCATGGAGTGTGCTGCACACTTGCGTACATTTCCTGCAAACAAAGCTACTACAAGACAAGAAGGAGTTACAGTGAGCCGTTTACGGAGAGCACACACACACAATTCCCCTCGTAATGCCCTCATGATCATGTACTCACAACCACTACTTTTCATCATCCAAGCGAGCATCTCTGATATTCCCACAGAAGAAGCAAAATGACCCATGGAAAAAAATAAATATAGAAATAATTCTAAAGAGAAAGCAAGGAACGGTTTTTAGAGCACTTTCAAACAACATAGTAATTGAGAAGTTTGTGCTCAAAACTATTCAAAAATATGTAAATAAGATGCTGAATATACTCTTCTATTATTTCGAAGTGCACTGCGCTTAGGCGCGTTTCAGTTTCTGTAGTGAAGGCACATATAATGATGTTATCTGCGAGACTGCCCCATCCGACCCGGTCGAATTTTCCTCGAAAAATTTCAAAAGTTGTAAACTGCTGCCCTAGAAAATCTGAGACGACGGAGGGAAGCGGTCGTTCCATGGATAAATGATAAGATAAACAAAGATTACAAGACATGAGTGGAGGTAGATATGCCTTGTAATGGTGGGATAGTGTGCGATTCTCGAATTTTTATATTTTCTTAGAATCCCTCCATTTTGGTTCGTCTGTACATTGTTGTTATCCCTCGGTTGACTAGGTCCATATTTCCATCTTGCCCAGAATGAGACTCTGAATTCCTCGTCCACGAATAAACAGGCCACATTTCCCCCCTTCTTCCAATGTATTATGGAGTGGAAGTTATTTATTAAGTTACTCTCTAGACTCGGGCATAAAGAACTCGACTCCGACTGACGCTGAGTTATAACTTGAGAGAGATATTTTATTTATACTTTTTAAATATTCTGTCCGCTGCAGTAGAAACTGCACCCTTCCCTCCTTCCTACATACGCTAATCTTACTTTCCTTGACCTTGGAAATCTTGGAATTTATGTATGTCCCACGTTCATTTCCCATTTCCGATCCCTGACTTAGGAGCCTTTGAACTTTATTTTTGTAAATTGCGGATTAGCCAACTTTTCTTTTACATTTTTATGCCTATTATCATTTGCCCCAGATTTGAGAGCAGCAAAAGCCTTCGAAATTTTGCAAATCTTATTTGTGGGAAATATTTTTAAATTGATATTGGATTCTATAGAAAAAGCCATTTGTGTTGCTTTATCATTGCATTGACGTTTATAGGCAATCTCCGTTAATTTATAGCCCTTCAGCTATGAAACTATATAATGCGTAGACACAAAATTGACGAAGATGATTAAAATTACTGTAAGTTTACTCCAAAGTTTCAAACTGACTGAAAAAAGTTAAAGAAGGAGCTTAGGAAAAGTACAAAACATGACATTTTTTAAAGTCATAAGCCATTTTAAAGGCTGAAACTGTCAGCTAACTTAAACCTCGGGGACCGCACACTCCAACATTGTCACTCAAACGATTCCTCAAGCAATCAAAATTAAAACTTGAAAGGTACTCCCAGAATTACAGCGGGCCATATTTCCTTAATTGTGGGGCTCACTCACTCGCAATCTGTTTGACTTTTAACGAAGATGAATTAAGGAGCAACAATTAACAATCTTTCATTCTTGTGACAAGTTACGTCAAAAAATTTCAAATTTAGTGGTAGCGAACTTTGGAAAAATGGACTTGAAAAATTGTGTTTCATTTTGTAATCACTCGTGTCAGTAATTTGGTACTTTTGGGATTTGCATAAAGTATTTTAAAAAAATTAAAAAGCTGACGTTTCAAAATAAGTTGTCGGAAGTTCCCTTATTTTTGAAAAGGAAGGTCACATAGAAAAAGGAGAGGCTGTACCCTGGCGTGTCTACGTAAAACATTTCTGCATTCGTCACTGTCTCTGGCTTTAGCACAGGGACGATCCTAGGTAAGGTTTCCTGACACTGATACATACAGATGGGGCTGGAAATTATAGAAAACTCGTAACTATAATTAGTCAAAGACGTGGGGATATTTTAAATGCAGCTCCTTGCTTGGATGACAGTTGCTGTTTGAACTAATTTATAGGACATGTTAGCGTGGATTAAGTCGTAGAAACTGATTCTTTTAACTGTCACCCTCACCTTTCACGCTGAAGGACGGAAAGTTCAGACAGTACGAGTCCCCAACGGCACAGCTTCATGGAGCAGCACAACTTACACTTACACTTAGACTTACACTTACTAGTTAGACAGGCGGGGATTCGGAGATAAAGTTTTGAAATTCAATTATACTTTCCTTACGCACACTACATTGCACTTCAACTCAACTCCTGACACAAGCACACTGTACTGGCACATGAAAGGAGCAAACTTTCTTAAAAACAAAATTTGATATGACTTGCATCCGTATCCGTATCTGTATTAAGGAATGTTCCTTTAATGCAAGTATGACATTTTGTACGAAAGATTTATTAGAAAAGTGCTGTTTTGCTTCTCAGTCCACGATGTAGATAAATGTGTACTTGGATAGCACGTAAAGCTAAACGGATTAGCGATTTTCATGGATACGGTGTAAGATCCATCTAGGTAATTACATAGTATAAATGTCTCCAAGAGAATTCTCTATTCTTCTCCATGTGAAATTATTCAAGAAAACATCACTTCTCATTTTAGGCCAAAAAACTTTCATTTTGGGAAAGGGGGTTTCAATAATTACGTCATAGACTAGCCCACAAAGATTAATCAAGTTTTAAACCCTTTGGAAGCGTACAATTATTGTCTTGTGACTGTCAATATTGGTTTGAGGTTTTTGAAAAAAAGCATACCAGTGCAGTGCCGAAGTGCAACTTTTTCAAAACGTGTAAAAATGGGCGTTAATTTGGTATTTTACATTATTGTAAACTATATATAGGCAATTACATTTGGTATTTGCCAATGTTCTGAGATCTCTGTGTAAAATATTCTTTGCAGTTTAAATCTTGGTTGTAAATGGTGTGACCGATGTAATATTTGGAAGGTCCCTTGTAAAAGGAGAAAAATAGAGCATCCGGATACTTAGAATTATTATGTTTTCTTTTATTTAAACATTTTCTACGTGCTACAAACCGCATCAACCTCTTCCGTCTCCACTCTGCGCTCTTCAAGATAGAAACGTAGTAAAAAAAAAGGAAAATGTTTGTTAAAAAAGGCATTTTATTTCGGCTTAAAGTTGGAGCATAAAGGCGAGCTTTCTTCCTCTGCATTCATCTCTACTTGTGTATTACTTGAGTAGAAGGTTTTTTATTTAGGAATTACGAGGACGATCTGAATAAACCTCAATTCCCTCAAGATATATATAAGCATTTAAAATGGTGACTCTCAAAAAGTGTAACTTTGGAATGAAAGAGCCATTTCTATGTATTTATATGTGCACTTGAGTCGAAGAAAGAGAAAGAGAGAGAAAGCCCGCTGTGTCCTTCTAAATTGTCTCTTTATGTTTCATTGAAAACCATGAAGACACGTTGTGCATATATTTTTCTGTGTGAGCCTCACGCCACACACTCCGCAAACTTTAACTTCTCTCCCAGGAAGGTAGGTATGTAATCTATTATCTGTAGACTCTGTATTTATTGTTCCAGTCGTAAATAGGAAATTTGGAAGGGGCGTAAGCATCAGAATGCTTTATTTTGGAGGCCAGAACTCATTTTTCAATGTGGTTTTAAAAATTAAATTCCCTAAAACTTCCAGTTCTTAAAAACTAGTTTGTTGTATTTTGTATTTATAATCTTCCTTAATCAATTTGCAAGCATTTTACAATTCGGTTCTTAAAGAAATGGTCAGTTGTAAACAAACTTTTTGAAAGTGTGGTATTTTAAAACTGTAGTTCTGAAGAATTTCGTTTTTTTTTAATCTTGAAAAGTACGTTTTAAAAGAATAAGTCTGTTTCGAAACCCCATTTTTAAAACGTCAGCTTATGAAAAGTACTTTTTCAAACAGCTGGCTAAAAGGTTTGAAAGCAAGTTTTGAAATTATGCGGTCTCAAAAAGTTTCAAGATTTTCGCCATTTTTAAACAAATGTTAACAATTTGTCTTTTTCAAAAGTAAGTTTACCAAGAGATCACCTCCTTTTATACCACATTTTCATAATGTCACTCAGCTTATTAAACGTTAAAAAGTATGAAAATTAAGCTTTTAAAAAGTTGGTTAGTTTTGAAACAGATGTTCAAAACTGATTTGTCCCAAGTTTTTAAAGAATTGCCTCTTTTGTAGTCACATTTTAAATACATCAGCTTTTGAAAAGGACGCTGTGCTTTAAAAAACTGTAAATTGTTAAATCAACTACTAAAACTGCTATTTTGAAGGTTGTATCTGAAGAATTTCGTCGATTTTAGAAACAGTTTTGAAAATAACTTTAATTTTAATCATTTGTGGTGCTGGCGGTGACGCAAACGGCTCAATTGCCCCCAGGTTGGCGACGCTACTGACAATAAAATTCAAACAAAAAGGATGTGGGTATGTACCCTACTCGAACGGTACATAATTTAAAAAAGAACTGGGCGAGGTACGAGCTTTTAAAATTCAATTCATTGTGGAATGTAGAGTGAAGTGGAGCTGTATGTGAACATTGACGAAGAGTAAACAAGTCCATCGCGTACACCGCGTGAGACCAGAGCATACAACACAAGAGAAAGGAAAAAGAAAGTTTTTTCCTTCAAGTTTGTCTTCCCTATCCACAGTAATCGTTCTTGAAGATTATTATATGTACTTACCCTTAGTTATAGTGTAAATGTTCCTCTCCACGCTTCACAGTAATGGCCCAGCTCCCATTCAATCTAATTCTATTCATTGCATTTTACCATTACATGTACACTCTCAAACATTCATTTCATTCGCTTCATTAGAACTAGGAGTAAAATACTAAAATTCTATAAAATAACATAAAAACAGACATTCTTTTTCTTTAGCTTCATGGTTTACCCCAAAGCCGAAGCCAATGCCACATGGCCCAATGATTTGTGCCTTTTCCTTAAAAAGAAAGTAGGGGTGTACAAGAAGCAATGGACAAATTCTTGATCTTGAGAAAAACGTGCAATTCTGCTGAAATTGCCATATTGTGATTTTGTTAGGCGTATCGACTTTCATCAATTTTTTAACTAAAAGATCTAACCAGGATATTCAAAAAATGCTGTAAGTATCCTTATCCTGTCTTAGAATCAAAATATGATAAGTGTATCGTCGGTGAAGAAGCAATCTGGATTAATTCATGTTCCACTTAAACCAATTGTGACACATGACCCAACAATCAACTAACTTGGGTTTTCAAAAAGTAAGAATATACAACTTTAACACATTGTTTGAACGAGTGTAAATATCATTTGTACAATGTTTTAAAACGTTTAAATAGCAGTTTGGCTGCTTTTAAAAGAGTGTAAATTCAAGTTTGACCACTTTTAAAAGTGTAAATGCAAGTTGGGCTACTTTTTTAAGTGTAAATTCAAGCTTGGCTACTTTTAAAAGAGTGCAAATGCTAGTTTGACTACTTTTAAAAGAGTGAAAATGCCAGTTGGACTACTTTTTTTAGTGTAAATTCAAGTTTGACTACTTTTTAATGTGTAAATTCAAGTTTGACTACTTTTTTAAGTGTAAATTCAAGTTTGAATACTTATAAAAGAGTGTAAATGCTAGTTTGACTACTTTTAAAAGAGTGAAAATGCCAGTTGGGCTACTTTTTTAAGTGTAAATTCAAGTTTGACTACTTTTTAAAGTGTAAATTCAAGTTTGACTACTTATAAAAGATTGTAAATGCTAGTTTGACTACTTTTAAAAGAGTGAAAATGCCAGTTGGACTACTTTTTAAGTGTAAATTCAAATTTGACTACTTTTAAAAGATCACAAGCATTAACTACCAAACCTTGGCTTCACTGCAAACAGCACCTATTTTAAAAAGCATTGGAGACACTTCCTTTTGCTGCTTGCTCCACCGTATATTCGTATTGCATGTATGTGAAGAAAATAAAAACACTTAAAAACAAAATCCTGTCGCTTTCGCTCCACGCACTCATGTTGCTGTCTACGTCAACTGTCTAGCCGTGATTGATCACTAGCAGCATGGCAGTAGTACCAGTTGAGCTCTGGCTATAAACCTCTGAACGTCAGACTACCATTCGATCACTCTATAAATAAACATAAGCAAGCAAGTATGAAAAAACAAGTAGCTGATGGTGAGTTAAAACGTTTTGCAAGAGGCTTCTTTATATCTTACTTGTGTAGCGTGTACTGAGTTGCCACGGATGGGGCACAAAAAGGGCAAAAGGAACGCAATGAATTCTTCATGGAATTTACTATTGGAATTTGAAATTTAGGGGCCATTCGTGAGCTGCGTTTAAAAAAGGACACGTTCCTCCTTGTTAGTCGGAACCTTTTAACAATGGAGCTCTTCTGTAAATAAACGTAGTAGTTTGTGGACGGCCCCATCCAATAGATTTTCTCGTCCACTTGTTTGCTCACATAGTATCTACATCCACATGACACGCTCAGAATAAATAGCTCTAAATAGTATTCCTCTTTTGTAGAAAATCAGCAAAGAGTAAAAAAAGCTATTTAATTTAAGACTGCCACTACGGCAGCTTAGATGGAAGTACGCAGTTATTTTCCTGTCACAACTACAAGAATGTTCAAAACGAAGTATGCATTGACACACAGTGTGGTTTTAAAAATTAAACCAGCGACGACAATGACGCCACGCATTATAAGACTGGACTGAGTGCTCGTTAACAGAAATATTTGAGACCATTTCTGAATTATTAAGAGTAAGATACTGGCTGCATGACAGCGCTTCGCGAATAAAGTAGAGAATATAATGCATACGAATTGTCCAGCCCTTACAGAACATTTCCATAAATACGTGCATATCGTTATTGAAGGTGCAAAATGACTGGTCTCCGAATTTTCTTACAAGCCAAGCAACCAGTATCCAATTTTAAATAAAAACAAAATAGCAGCTCTCCATTTTTTCAATTGAGTTCTAAATTACACAATTGTAATGTTCAAGAGCTTCAAACTTGCATCAAAAAACGTGTTTTGCACCTTTTTACACAATGTTCCACAATTCAGTTTACTGCATTTTTAGAAATGTCGACATTCGTTGAGTATCATTAATATATCGCCTACAATCACGTTTTGCCCTTTAAAAATTGTTCAAAATCATGTTTTGTCACTTGTGAAATGTGTAAAACTGAGTTCAGCCTTTTTAAAATAGTTAAAAACGTAATTTCAATGTTATATAATATCGCTTTATTCTTGCCATTTATGAGAAAGTACAAGTTTGCAACACGCGTTTTCGAAAGGTGCAAAACTCAGTTTTACACATATTTGTGTAAACTGCTGGGAAAATCATAGTTTTACGCGCTATTTTAGAGGTGCGAATATCGAATTCCACAATTTTTGAAGTGGTGCATTGTGACAAACGCGCAAAACGTACTTTTACACAGTTTGTGAAAATGTGCAAAAGGCATTTTTTGATGCAACGTTGAGGTTCAACATTAGAGTTGTGTGTAATTTAGCATTAAACTCGAGAATAGGAGATGGGCCACTTGGCTTTTAACATAATGTAGGGACCGGCCATTTTGCATCTTCAGTAACGATATCCTTATAATTTTAAAACTGGAAACTATTTACACAAGAACCATCGCATTGCAATTTCATTTCGCATTCATCTAATTGGTGGATTGTGTACATGAATTTTAATTAGTGATGTTAATGCCAAGTGCACTACAGGAAAATATCCGTAGATTAAATTCCCATAGTTGTACTCTACTCTAATTAAATAGTATTAATTACACAAGAATGTAGGTATATGAAGCTCTACCTCTGCACATACGCCTTTCTACTGTTAGGTGCATATTATGTGAGTATGCTTTCCAAGGATTTTAAGATCAAGAATCCAATCGAGATGCTGGAGATGAGAATGGAGAGATAATCTGCAAAGTCAACTTTATTTTATTGAAGTCATTCTCAAAGAAAATTCCAGGGGCTCTCTAGATTTTGATTCTGTACCAATAAGCTGTTTGTAGATACAGTATGTACACGAGTTTATTCTTCCCCAAGTAAGATTCCTCAAATATGTACACAGCATGTCTACTACTATATCCTCGGGGTCTCTGTAATTTTTAAGCTGACTGAGTGAGTTAAGCCCATGAAATTCTTGGGCTTTTCTATCTCTAGGGCTCAATAAGCCTTCAGATTTATTAAAGATTGTTAAAGTCTTTTTTGTCATCTCTGATCACTTGCTTTGTGGGGATATACAAGGAAGTTAAATTTGGCCTGGGGCTATGCCCGTTATTACATCCCAAAAAAAATAATCGTTGTAAATCATTTTTTAAATTTGGTGTACTTTTCAGAGTATTTGGCAGATGTAGGTTAACATAATGTTTTAAATGAGGTTTTTAAAATCCTCAAAATGCATGTTTTTTGTCCTTGTTTTGGACGTACTCGTTAAATTCTAAGTTTAGTCACACAACAACATGTCAGTATGCATTAGGTATTTAAAATTCGTTTGTGTTATTTTTGATTTTTTAAAAACGTTCAATCATATCTTTTTTACTTTTTTAAGAACGTTTATTTAATGTTTTACACTTTCCAAAACAATGCTAAAAAGTTTTACCCTTCTAAAATTGTAAATTTAAAAAGTTTTTGGCAACAAAGCATAATATATTGAGGTTTTTAAGAACAAGTAAAGCTGCAATTCAGTTGTTTTTGATGGAATCTCTATCGAATAAATTCATTGTACGAGGTCAGATATGCCAAGTCCTTCGATTAGATAGAGTAAATATACGGCAGCGATTAAAGTGCTTAGGTAGGTTGCAAAGTTTCTACATTACATTACTTTCTCCTTTCCTCTTCCTTCTTTACTGGGCTGTGCATATCGGGAAGGCTAATAAAAATGTTATATATTTGTAGATTGTGGAAATATGGGCTGTAAAAAAATTTCTGGCTAGGAATGCCAATGTCCCGTTATCACTCTAATTAACAATACTAATAGCCGAAGCGGTAAATCGGAGCAATTTCCTAAAATTTACGATTATGGCCATTTCACTCAACAAATTCACAACAACCACAAAGTCCAGCTCAGTTTCTTCACGGATTTTAGCCCCGTTCTGAATTGCATTCTATACATATATTATATATATAGGTAATATTGCTATGCAGAGAAAGTGCAACGAGGTGAAAGTAGAAAGTTGCAATACATGCATTATTGAATCTACTTGTGTTTAATTTAGCGTAGAGTAATAGTTACTGAATAAAACAAAATACAAAAATATTGTTTTTGAATATTTGGTTTTCAAAAAATAGTTTTAAAGTTCATAAAATATGTACATTCAAAAATGTTGCTTTTGAACACTGTACGTTAAAGTTAAGGGTCCCTTTATAAATTATGTATTATTTACACATGCATTTAGTCATGAATAAAATATACATATACCAGAGGAGTGCAGGCTACTAAGGATGGCTGTAATAGAGGCAGCAAAGAAACGCTACGCTCAATAAGTGGCTACATAATCTATTAGCCAGAAAAGTCAACTGTCGCCTTGCATGACTGCACCCATCACACACTCCTTCCATTCCAATTGCTATCGATTCCAAACTTTCAATTGCAACGGGAAAAAAGTACGAGAGTTGACATAATCAAGTGAACACACACTGAATAATACCAATTGAATGTTTTTATGACTGAGCCATGAGGCCACCAGGCCAGACTAGTCGAGTTGAGATGCCAGCGGAACACAGATGCACTCTAGCATAAAATATCTGGATTTGTAAAACAATATTATTTCACAGACAAACTCTTATTGTTAGTACATGCTAAGATTTATATCTCCAATCATCGTCTTCCACTTCTCCATCTTTTTGAATTACTTTAGTTTATTTAGTTTGTTTATGTTTAGGTTTAGCCTGCAATACCGAATAATCTCTAAATATGCGACTTTATAGCAAAATATTGGTAAAGTTTTTGTAATAAAAATAAATTCCGAGTATCCAAATAAAAAGAATAAAGTAACTACACATTATTAAATAAATAAGTAGGTGTATAGGGACAAGCTTACCAATTAATATAGACACAAGTTTTGGCCAGCATCAAGAACCAGAGGTCCATTAAGGGTTGTCCATTAAACATGGAAGCGAAGGAATTGTAGACAAGCATTCCTCGGTATGGAAGCCATAAAACAGCAAAAATCACCACCACCATCACCAGCATCTTCACCACCTACAAGGACCAACAAGTCAAAAAAAAAGTTTCCCTTTTAGAAAAACAAGTCACCACCAGCTTAAGAAGTTAACGCACTCAACTTTTTCTTTTAATAACACTCAACTTTGTCTGGAACAAATATGCAAGTCGGGAAAATTCCCAACCAAGTATATAAACACTGTATTAATAAGTTTACATATAGAACCGGTAGACCCTAAGATACACCAAGGATTTCAAAACTTGACTTTTTATGCGAAAATTGTCTTTCAACATTGATTTTGACACATTTTTTAATAGCATAATACTTTTTTTTCCTACAAGGGCGCATTTTATAGATGCAATTGCGAAGGTGACAGCTGATTTTGAAACTTGATCTTTAAACGAACATGGTTTGTTACCCCTGAACATGGTTTGGTTAAAAATGACGGGTGCATGTTAGCACTCAATTAAGTACAGTACTTCCACATTGAATTAGCCATCATTTTTTAGTTTACGCACCATTTTTCCGTACAGATTGAATCCAACTGTGTCTTGTATTACCCGGCCATTGACTGGAAGTCTGGAAAAGGCAGTGGAAAATGAGTGCAATTAATTAGTTTCGAGAGCATGCACATGCTTAGTGCAACTCTTCCCTTGATGAAGGGTCCGCTGCTGCCAAAACCCAAATGGAACAAAAAACCCAACTGTGTACAGTAAATGTAGCGTGAAATTAAAATTAAATATTAGCAGAAGTGCCATTGCTTGGAATTGCATTCGCATAAATCACCCGCATGTGTGAGTAATATTAGTATTATGTAAATAGGATCGAAGGATCGATTCCGCCATCAGTTTCGGATTTCACGAATTAGAAAAGGAGTTTCAGCTGGGACATTACTGCAGATTATACATAGGTACGTCGAGGAGCTAATAGTTAATAGCTACCCCTGTATGGGTATAGTCTGTGTAATAATGCTATACCTTGGCTGCCTCTGTATATGGGTATAGTTAGCCCCTCCATTTCCACTTCACAAGGACACTCAAATGCATCGCTGAACTTGGCACCATTTAAATTGGAGCGGGATAAAGGAAATGAGAAGGAAATGACATTTAGATAGAACTAGTCCCTAGCACATCCCACAACTAACGCCTCCGTCTGTGCACTTGTAGGATGCACAGTAAAGCCCATGTATTGTGTGTCTAAGAAGCAAAATGGCTTACAGCAAAAGAAAAATAACATACCTAGTTGTGTATATTAACAAAGTAAATTTAAACCTTTTCAAAATCTGTGGATATATCATTTTGAGCCTTCCAGGTATCTTTTAAATAGAAAAAAAATATTTTTTAAAACTTTTCCAAAGCATATGTATGCTCGGCTTTTTGATTTTGATGGTATTTTAAATAAGGACAAACAAAGGTAGGTAGCTTTGCTTCTTAAACCACGGGACAGTAGTTCACGGGTAGAAAGCGCAGTCTGCAGAAATTACATGTCCTAGTCTCAGCGACTAGGAATGTAATTAGCTCATGTTTTGATTGAATTTGGAGGTACATGTAGGTGTCATCTACTTACATTATCTCTGCCCCATCTTTAGCTCCCCATGCATACAAAGGAGAGAATTGGAGAGGAAAGTTGTATTTGGAAATCCCAGACGCGGATCCTCCACCTCAACCAACCTCAACACTAACGATACATTCATGAGCTCCGGAGGATTTATTGGCTGAAACGATAATTCATCATACAAGATTTATCCACAATTCTCAGAAGCTGTCCCACACCATGCTTCCCTTTCCCACTCAACACACTGCCCTGCTTCTGTCTTCATTACCAGTAGCGTCGTTTCTAAAAGTCGGCAAAGGAGGCAATGGACGGGAGAAATTTTGAAGTTTTGCTTTTCAGACACCATTGCTTAAAAGTGTTGAGAATAAAACATTCGTTAAAACAACACGTTAAATTATAATTCATTTTGAACGTGGGCTTTCAAATTTTGCAGTTTTTGTAAACAATATACAAAATATGCACATAAATACAACTTTGACCTAACTTTAATTCCTAAAACATTTATTTTTTTAAAATTTTTGAAAGTTTTTGAAACTATTTCAGAAAATACTAATCGTACTTTTAAAAAACTAACTTTAGATGTGCAATATTCTCATCATTTTCTTTAAAATGATACATTACCCAATAACGTTTGGACCAAAAGTGAAGTTAATTTTTTATAATGCAAATACTTAATTAAATACTTTAGTAATAATAAAAATATTATTATTATTTTAAATACCAAGTTTTGAAATTATCTTTACAAGCTTTGTCTTCGCCTACCCTTCACATGTTTCTAGATTCGCCATTGAAATGTGCAGCTAGTGAGCTCAAGAAGTATTCGTCTGCATGTGACTTAACTTTCTCTAAACTACCTTTCCGTGGTTTCCTTTTACATTTCCAGAATGAACAACGTGAGGGAGGGAGGTCTGGATGTGAATGAATGAGCATTAAATGGGTATATAAATAAATACGACCGCTCCTCTGCTCCCTTTCACTGTTGAGGCTTTCTTGCTGTCTATCGGAATCTGCGAGTCCAAGCAACAGGACAGCAGAGCAGCTTGGTATGTGGTGAGAAAGTTTAAAGACACGGAAATTCCTCAAGGAATACAGACAGACCGGCCTACCTTCCCGCTAAGTGCTCACCAAATTCAAATTAGCAGAGAAAATCAAAATCTAAACCAATTCTACGACAGCAACGAGGGCACACGCCTATGCATTAGCATTTGAAGCGAAAATACCAGTAACCAGAATGTAGCACCTGTGTAAGGTAGAGTGCTACAATAGCTAAGTGTCATAGTTTAGAGGTTGAAATTACCTAAGTACGTATATCCAATGAATCGTTGATACAAAAAGGCGGAAAATATCCTATTTGCAAACTAGAAATATACATACATCGCTGTTTAAGATGCAAAACGACGCTCATCAATTGCTGCTCGAAAGCATTGTGACTCGCTTCAACAAACCTACACTGCAAAGTGATATCCGTAAAACCAGAAAAAGTGCCCAAAACGGCAGAGATTGCGCAAAACACAACCTTTTGATGGGTTTAATTTAATATATCACACAAAAGGTGGTAAACAAACTTACAAATAAAATAGAGCTTGCGCTTTCCAAGCTCGTCAAACCACATTTTTGCACTTTTTCAAAACAAACACAAATTGTATTTAAGCTTTTTAGGATCGCAAAAGCACAAATTCTCTTTTTAAAGTAGTATGTAAAAACTCGATTTACACTTTTAAAAACATTCAACCACTAAAAATATTGTATTTTTATTAGATTTAATGGGTATAGGTTATTTTACTTCTTATGTAGCGATATGTACTTTGAGCCTTTTCAATTGGCTAATCAACTGTGAATAGTTTTTGGACTTATCGAAATGGGATTCGGGCAGTTGTAC
>JAQFZC010005282.1:0-14439 GCA_034695205.1 Dicyrtoma fusca | reverse complement strand
CATAATCTTTAGGAGACGTCCTAAGATTCTAGGAGCTACAAGAAAAGTATTCATCAGCGCGAACCTAACCTTAATATAATCTGTAAGTGATTCTAAATTAAAATTGGAGTACCTATCATAAATTATAATGATTGTGATTATAATGATGAAATTATAATCACTAGTCTAGTTAAACAACATCTGTATTATTCTTGCGTACATATGTGCTTTTGAATTTAAAATGAATAAGACTCAGAATAATACTAATAATAATTACCCAATAATATACTCTTCACATTTATACCATTCTGTTTAATTGAACCCATCGTCGCTTCTGTCTGCATCAATAGCCGGAAAGATTTAACTTCATTTAAACTAAATGCGTGTACTCCCTTTTTCGTCATTGAATTTAGAGCGCCTGCGTAGAATATAATTAATTTGAATTCATTTCAAAGTGTAAAACCGTTTAGCTTTTTTTCAAATTCAAAACAGCCAAATTCAATTTTTCCAATCTTAGTTTTAATTCAGTCGGTTTTTTGCTGAAAATCAGTTGTAGACAAGTCTTTTAAGTATTATTTCAAGATAAAAAGAATGTATACATTTTATGCTTGTTGTTGACACATTAAATTGAAACGAAAACAGCCAAAAAAGGTTAATAGCCTGATTTAGAGTATGCTTTTTTGCGTGCTGTTTCACGAAAAAGTATCATGTTGACGATTTAAAGTTTTACTTTGCTGCCAGAGCATGCTGGCAGCATCCTTTTCGTTTTTCCTTTGTGCGCACGCATCATTTATAGTCTCAGTGCTGCTGACGTGAAGTTAGCGGGAAGTGAAGAGTTGAACCAGTTCAACTTTTCACTTTCATGAAAAGTGAAGCTTAGAGTAATTCCAACAACGGTTCAAGCTACGGTAATTTACACCAGTTTTTAAATATTTTTTTGTAACCTCATTTGTAAAAAAAATAAACTTTTTTGTATGTAGTTATTATTATTTGAAATTAATTATTATTAGGTTGGTATATCATTATTTATTATTATTTGAAATTAATTATTATTAGGTAGATATATGTTTATTATTATTTATTGTTAGATACCTACGTTTAGTAGTAATATTATTTATTAATTAGGTGCCTACGTAAATTAGTATTATTATTTGTTATTAGCTAGGTAGGTAGGTGTAATTATTAGTAGTATTATTTATTATTACGTGGATATATTATTACATACTAATTATATTTAGGTAGGTAAATATTATTACTATTCATTATTAATTAGTTAGACGTTTATTAATATTTTCGCTAATACAACACATACATATAGGTAATAACTAACAATATTAATACTAGCCTCTTAAACGTAGGTATAGTTGGGTTTCTTTCCGTATCTCATTACTCCAGTGCATCAGTTTTCTTAATTCAGAATTTAGTAATGTATTTAGGTTGGTGTGATCACACCCTGTTTCCCACATTTCAACAGCCCAATTCGTTCGCGCTTCAATTTCCTTCTATCCATCTGGAGGTAGGGTATCCCTCTAACAAGGGAGAAATGTTCACCTTTAGCATGGTGAACATTGTCAGCAACATTGGGAGGAAGAGTTTGAGTTTCTTTGTTAACGTGTCAAAACATTCAGCATGCAATATACTGATTTCCAATGATGGACACCTACACACTAAGAATACAAATAAATAAAAATACTATACAACGTTAAGCAAGTTATATTGTAGAACAAGTTCATATCCGTATATCAATACCAGTACAAATCAGTACTATAGTTAATTGAAAGCCTACGGTGGCATACATACAATATAACTTTTGAACACGCTTTTTCATGAAATATTCAGTCAATTTATCCTTAAAATTTTTTAAATGCTTTAACTCTACTTTACCATCATCCAATACAACATATCTCACATCATAAGGTAAACAATTCCAGCATTGAGTTATTCTATTAAGTGGAGAATATCTATATGTCGCTGACATATAGATACGTCATATGATCACGCCGCCATCATATCCTTTTTGCGCTTCAAGAATTCGAAAATGTTCACGAAGCTTCATAAGATGACACTTACGCTAACTGAGTACAACATTAAACAGATAAAACACATTTCCGGCAAATTAAATATAGTGGCCGATTACCTGTCCCGCCATCCAACTGCCCGGTATAACTCAGACAACGTTGACCTAACTGACTTGCCCACCAACCAAATCTCTGTCTATCAAGCCGAATTTCAATATGAGCAGCTGCAGGACCCAGCATTAAAATCCATTATTGAAACCATGCAAAAAATGCCCTAGAACACCTCTTAAGAGACCGATACCGTTTAAGGCACAGTATTCTATATTTTTACTATGCATTAGACCCGCACAGAGACCAAGTGGTCGTGCTTACCACTTGGAGACAACGGATTTTTAAAGATATAAACTCCAGTCCCTTGTTCGAAGCACATCTCGGACGAGCAAGACATTTTGCAAAATAGCCCAACGCTTCTACTGGTCGAAAATGAAAACGGATATTAAAAGTCATGTCGCTTTCTGTCCAGACTGCAAATTGGCAAAAATACCTCGACAGAAACCCGCTGGAAAGCTATGCTTTATCTCTGTTCCCCTAAAACATTTGAAAGAATTTTGAAAGAAGATTGATTTTTTGGACCTGTCACTTCTTCAGACGGACACAACAGTTACATCCTCACTGTTTCCCATTACCTTTCTAAAAGGATTATTTTTCAAGCAACTGCATGTACGGCCTGTACTACAGCGCGTTTCCTTCTCCGCGAGGTTATATCAAAATTCAGCGTTAGCCCAAAATTATTCGAAGCGACAGAGGTCTCTCATTTTGTAACGCTCTAATCAACAAATTGACAACCCTTATGGGACCCTAACATCTACTATCTACTTTTTGTCACCCTTTCAGCCAAGGACTTGTTGAATAGTATCATGGAACCCTTGTTGATTGCCTTACAATGTACTGCTCCTCAAATCTGAAAGACTGGGACGTTCAACTCACCGCAATCACGTTTGCTTTAAACACAGTCGCCATTCGACAACTGGACTTTCACCAGAGTTTTTCCTATACGGCCAAGTAGCCTCACTACCTTTAGACGCCAAACTTCCTACTATTGAGCCCTAAGCCTATGACGTCTACCAAGTCCTATTGCAAGCAAGAAAAATGGCTAAATTGGCGATCGAAAATAAACAGCGCGAATATGCTCGGCGTTACGATAAACCTAGAAGGATGTTCGACTTCAAAGTTGGAGACCCGGTCCTACTTTGTAACCACCACCAAAAACGTAGAGTCTCGAAGAAACTCACAATGCCCTTCAAGGAACCAGTGGAGATCGTAGCTAAATTGCCCAACAATACCTATCGCGTGGAAATAAGAAGACAAACGCTTGTTAACCGACACAGTCAATATCTGTAGAATGAAGCCCTATATTCTACGTCACGTGACTACCCTAATCTACCTACTGATGACCCAGAGGAGCCATCACTTCACCCTGCAGATGTTCAAACTGATCAAACCACGGATGACCATTCATCTCCCGTTCCACCTATTCAACCGGACCTTCCCAAAGAAGACTTTAAAGTTCACATTAAAGAAGATCCTACGGCCAAAGCAGAATTAATGCCGCTTGTGGATAACGAAACCCAAGTTATTGACGCCCCAAGCACCCCTTCTAATCAAAATCATACTCCAGGATCGCCCACATCTATTCCTTATCGTATGCCGCCATTATTACCAGCCGTCACCCCGCAAAAACGAAAACCTGGCCGATCGCGCGGCTCTCGTAATTTTATTCCTACACCACCGGACACCCTTAAGATTTGTAGAACAGGAACTAAATATAATTTACGCTCTCGTAATTTAAATCTTAAATGATTTAATTATTTTCATCTTTAGTTTCGTTTTGATTTTAATTCGGTTAATTTAAAATTCCACATTTGATTAAGTGAAGTCTTTAAAATTCCAGTTATTTATCTGTAGTACCTTAATTTAGTCATTCCATAGTTCGTATAAACATTTATTACATTCATTACATTCACTGCTCTATTCGCACAGTACTTACCCATTTTTCTAAATTCAGATAGTATTTCCAGAGCAAATCTGGTTTTCTTTTTTATGCGCAAATTCTAGCTGTGCCCAATGGCCATTTAAACAAAAGTCATTCACTGATTATTTATTAATTCATTTTGTCTCTTTTTTAATTTTAGATGCCTTGTGCTAATTTTAGTGATCTTTTTTAATTTATTTGGCTTCTATTTCCATATTTTACTATTATTTGGAGACCCTGCCTATTATTTATACGATGAGTTTTGGCAAGAAAAAACCCTGATGTCATCATTTTCTATCTTTGGACGCGCGTCTGGACCTTACCTAGAATGTTGAGATAAAATTAAAAGCTATGCATCCCTAAGCTTCCTTCTTCTAGCTCTTCTAGATGTCCAGAACTATCAACAGAATAAAATTTTCCCATTCAGTAAAATCTCATGATTTATTTTTGTTTAATTTGTCTTATGCAACCGAATCGGTGGTAAGCTCCCTAGTATTATCGATTGCCCATCTTTGTCCTCCATCCCGTAGTCCGGATACTTCCTGCAACTAAATTAAGAATATCGTACTTTAATCATACGTGTATATATACGTATTTTTAATTGTAAAACACATTTATTTCACGTTATTTGATCATAACTGTATCAAAACTGTTTTTAATTGAATTTTCCTCATGTTCCGTTGTCTGCTCCAGATTGTACCCCGCAGTCCCACTGACCCAAAAATACCCCCATTTAGTTCATCCACGCCGCCACATGAAATCAATGATAAACTATCCATTCCGCAATTAGTTAGTTTGTTTTCAATTATGGTGTAATTTCCTGTAATTCCGTGTGTCTCTACTAAGTACTAGTTAGTCCTAATTCAGTACGCGTGTACTTTTAACTTGTAAAAAAATCTCTACTCCTCCACAAAAAAACCTCCACTCTTAAAACTCCTAATGATATTCAAGAGTGTAATTAGAGATGGAAAAACCATTCCTAGCTCAAAATAATTGGGCATTTTACAAATAACATAAAAACCTCAAAAATATTCATTATTTACTTCCAAATTATACAAAAAAACTGTTTTTTAGTGATTTTTTGAAAAACATCAAAATTCTAATTTTAAAAGTTTCAAAAACCGATTAGGACGCTTAAAATTAACCAAATATTACAAAATTTCATTAAAATCAAAGATAAATCTATTTGTCCACAACCAACAATAAATAAAGTATCAGAAAATAAAACAAAAAAACCACTGTTAAAAGCCACTGATAATATTATTTAAAAAAATGTATATTGTTAAATTGTTTTTAAATTAAATGGAAGCCAAGGTCTGTATACGTTGCAAAAATCATAAAGACATTTCAATGTTTTATAAAACATACATTTCATGTAAAGAGTTTTCAAACAAAAGTAGCAACGAAAAATTAAAATGTTTACTTTTAAATAAGAAAAAATAATTAAAAGTTCACTTTTGAATAATATGCATCTAACTTTTTAATTCTTGTCTTCACATTACTCGTAATTGTCAGATTGTTTACAACCCCTCGAGTTAGATTTTCAATCTTTTTAAACGAACTTTCAGTCTTTCGAGGTTTATCTGGATTTTCTTGCTTCAAAGGGGTTAAAAATTCATCTCGTAATACAGCATATTCTGTAACAGCATTCATTTATAATAGAAAATAATAATACTTTAAAGATAAAACAATTGTTATTTCTGCTCCTGTAAACTTTATAGGATTCCAATGTTCATCTGTAATCCATACATGTAATCGTTTAATTGATGTAATGTTAGGAATAGAATAGTATACTGGATGTCTAGCTTCTTTTAAAATTTTGTATCCTGGAGGAACTTTAGGATAAAAAGTATAAATACATCTTGAAGGAGCTCCATTTATAATACACCCATAAACTACATCACAATGAACTAAAACTGAATTTACTGGATTAACATCAATTATCATATCTGAAATATGTCTGCCAGCAGTTAAAATTTTTTGTGTGAAACCAAGCAACTTTCCCATTGAATTATTGTTTGTAAAATCTACCACCTAACCTGTAGGAATTTCAATTACACACTTCATAATAGATACATCTGGTTTTATTTTTATTGTTTTAAACATACCGTTCTCCGGCGTATCTTTACTAATTGAATTATTATTTTCATCAAAGAGCATTAATTGTTCA
Source organism: Dicyrtoma fusca (assembly GCA_034695205.1). Lineage (NCBI taxonomy): Eukaryota > Metazoa > Arthropoda > Collembola > Symphypleona > Dicyrtomidae > Dicyrtoma > Dicyrtoma fusca. Next base: position 8,240 of record JAQFZC010005282.1, on the reverse strand, counting down.
AAAATTTCACTTATACTACTAATTTCATAACTATGTGTTTCTAAATTTATTCCAATACATTCCCCATCATCAATCTTATATCTAAAATTATTATTCTTTACATCAACATTTGGGATTGAATAATATGTAGATAACTTTTTTAATGCAATTTTACTACCTTGTTTGAATTGGAACCTCATAACGAACTGTAATTTCATTACCTGTTGTGGTTAGTATTATATCCGTTTCATTTCTAATATTATTAGATTCTTCAAGAATATTATTCATTGTTTTTTGAAGCCCATTCATTTTAGTTTGATTCTCATTCATTTATTATTAAAAAGATATTGCGAGAGAACACAATATATTTTCGTATAACCAATAGTAGAAAAATCTGCTTTAAATTTATCCAAAATTTCTATTGCTAATTCAATATCAGGTTTATCCATATTTGTATGTCTTGCTTGTATATTAGCTAATGTAGTTTCTAATTCTGAAACAAAAATTTCAGGAACATTTGGAATGTATCGAATACCACTAACAATAGCTGTTTCATAATGATGCCTAACATTTATTCCACCATCACCTATTGTAGTATCACTTTGTAAACTCTGTTTACCGATTATACCTTGTGTTTTACCATAAGCTGAAATAATACTCCATTTATCACCTCTGGAGCTTCTTAATTTACCTTCAGGTGTATAACAAGCTTTAGATTTAATCATAAGATATGCATACGTACTAGCATTACTAGTATTATATTTTGTTTTATCAAGCTGTGATTTAGTTACTAATTTCCATAAACCAAATGTCATTTTTAGTTCATTTCCTATGATATCAATAACATCATCGCAAAATATTAGAATTTTTTCATTTCCAATATAAACGCCATCGGTGTTGATGTTATCATCCAGTTGAAGATTTATTTATAAAGCGTCTTTAGATAAATTACCTAAATAATTAAAAGCTGTAGCATCCCCTTTATATTTTTGAAATAGTTCAGGAACATTTTCAATTGCTAATTGCTCTTCTTTTTCTTCCTGTGCGGTTTTTTTAGTGAAGCTAAGTTTTCTAGCAGTTCCTCATTTCCTTCATTATACTCTTTAAGCTTACCACATATCGTTTGTTGATTCTTATTTATTAATTTGTTTTTGCTGTCTGCATCTGTTTTAAAAAGAGCTAATTCATTTAAAGCTGTGTTTTCTTTACGTTTTACTGTATCAGTTATATTTTGTGCAGCTTTAAATAAAGGAGCATATGTTTTTCTTGTTTTAATGTACACGCATCATTGCCTGATTTCTCGGCAGTAAATTCATCTCTCAATATTTATTTATTATCATTTTCGTTTTTCATTAGACGTATTTGTTGTTTTATTTGTTCTGATGGACTTGTGTATGTAATATTCGAACATGTATGTTTATTTTTGTGTTTAGCTGATCGAACGGATAATACTAAAAATAGTTTTGGTTTTATCACAGCTTTTGTAGTTAATTTTGTGATTTTTTCTTTTAAAGTTAGTTTTTCGATATTATCTAAATCTTTCAATAATTTTCGATTTTCTCTGTCTGTTCTCTTTATTCTTATAAATAGTATAGTTTAAATAATGATGCATTGCGGCCTCATCTACTCTATCTACTGGTTTATCTTCTCTAGCTATTCTTTGTTGAAATTTTGTTCCCGGATACATAATTACTACCAGGAAAATGTACTTCTCCAACATATTTTCCTATTGTATCAACTAAATCTCCACCTTCTTTGGCCTTAATGAATTTGCATTTTTTAGTGTCACAGATTGCACAATATGTTTTCACCAATGTTCGATTTTTTTTGTAAAAACTGTTTCTATTTCTTTATTTGGTGTATGTTTTTTACATTTCAGGCATATAATTGTTTCCTCCATTTATATTAGTGTTTTATATGCTTGAATATTCGGTCTTCTAGCTTTGATAACTGCTCTAAAAACATTTTGAGTTTTACCATCTTGGATTGCATTTATTTGTTCAATTCTTGAAAGTTGTAGCGAATTATATCTTCTAAAACAACAGTACAACGACTGTTTACACATAGACTAGTTAAACAAGCTGCCATTTATAAATACTTTTTTACTATTATTTTCCTTTAGCTACATGCCTTTTAGCACGATCTTTATGAGATCTATCTATCTTCTTCTCATATTTCACATTAATTGAATTCTGTACTTGCTTTGGAAATAAATCAATCCAACTATTAAATCGGTCAGAATATCCTTTTCATTTCACTAAAGCTCTGCCCTTGACCACCACCCTAGGGAGGCCACATCTTATGCTTTGTAATAATTTGCATTTGTTTCAATGCAATCCGATCCCATAGAACTCCGAGCAGATTGCGTGCGTCTTAAAAATGTTAAATTGAGAGTGCGTCAAGCTGTTCTGCATCATTCTTACATCACTGTTTATACAGTGCAGCTTGTATTCTACGGTCATCTTCTTCCAATTTTTGTCTATGTACTTCTCGCTTCAATGCTTCAATTGGAGTCATTTCTATTGAAGAGTGAAGTGAATGATTATAATTATAGACTAAATCTGGTAAAACATTAATCCAGCGGGTTGTATTGTTATCACTAAGATATTTGTACATCATTTGTTGTAAAGTTCTTGCAACACGTTCTATAATTATGGCTTTGTTCTCCTTTTTAGTAGTATACCAATGAATATCTTGAATTTTAAAAAAAGTATGAACTGTCTTTGCAATATACTCTGATTCTTTATCTGTGTGTATCATTCGAGGAGAACGTTTGTCAATCAAAACAATTTTAAAACTATTGAGTACTTCAGTGGCATTTTTTTGTTTTTAATGGTATTGCCCATAAATATTTACTAAATGTGCCTATAATCAAATTTATGTAGCGATTTTCATCATTATTTTTACTCCATTTTGGATTCATAAACACCAAATCACATTGATATATTTTATCTATCCGTTTAGAGAAATATCGTCTTTGTTTAAGCTTTTCTACTTTTGGATAGTGTTTAGTTTATACACCATGTGTTTCTAGATATATTTGTGCTTTAGCTGAGCTAACACCTGTTTTAAGAGCTAGATTCTTAACACTTGGATCTCCTGTCTTAGGATTGTGAAAAGTATCTTAAAGGTGCGCATTAGCTTTTAATTCAGTTAATATAATCTTCTTTTCCATTTTTTTACATAGATTTTGAAAAGACAATTCATATCTATTACATTATTAATACATGGCCATGAACAAATGTATCAGTACTTCCTTCAATTAAATATCTTTTATAATGTTTCCAACTTAAAGATTTTTTATTAAGTTCTTCTGTGTAAATCTCATGTTTAGTGCTTCTAGGCACTGTTTGTTTATGATATTGTTCCTTTTTTTCAGATAAACAAGATTTAAAATTTTCAAAATGAATTTTATTTTTTAGTATACATTTCTTAATTTCTATCAATCTTTTCTCTACTTTATCGTTTGTTCTGTAACTATACATTTTAGATCTTATTTCAACGAATTCTTTAGGCTATTTCCCATTGAGCTCATCTTTAAATTTTCCTATAACTTTTTTATCGTCTTCTGAAAAACATTTTTGTTCTTTTGGATAATCAAATGTGTCAAAATAAGAAGGATTATGTTCTATGAAACTATAAAAGTCACTTGAGTAGGCTTCACACCGAATTTCATAAATAAAGCTGTCGGTGTCCGTGTACAATAACTTTGCTTTGTCTTTAAACTCTTTTTTTATCACATTATAATGCAAATCATACATTAAATATTTTAAAAGATTAAATACTGCTTGTCCAATATAAATTGCTTTGTTGAATTTAACTTTAGTCTTATAACTATAAATTGCAACTAAATTTTCACTAAATATTGTTCTAGTTTTAAAAGTTGCTTTATTTATTGTGTTAACGAGTGTCTTCATCTGAATGCAAACTTATATTTCGTTGATTTCTAACCGATTGCATTGATTTTCCAAATACAGAATTTGACATTAGTTTCCAAAAATCCTTTTCAGATTCATTCTTTGCAGATTGTCTTTGCTTTGTAATAAAATCAATATATTTTGCTATAAAATTTTATTGAGTAAACTTAATCCTTCTAAGAACTTTGGATATTTTTATTCCTAGATCTTGATATGACTTAATTAGTTTGTACAGAATAATATAATTTCTTTTATCATTAAAATTGCATAATAACTTTTTAACTTTTCCATCTGGTGGTAATGCATTTTGTGGTGCAAGTGGCAGATCATTGAATTTATTAAGCATGTTCAATCTAGATTTCACATTTCCAATTTCAAATATTCACATTTATTTAAATCTAAATATTTTTCAATTCTTGCCATGCTTTCGATATTATTAATTAATGGTGGCACCAATCTTAAGTATTTCATGCTATTATCAGTTTCTGTACCGATGTGGGTTCAGAAAATAATCTTTACACGTTTTACATTTCATGTCCACTTCACATTCTCAAAAGCTTACACTTACATTTATGTACATGACATTATTAGTTACTTTACAACTTCATGTTCAATTCGTACTTAAGATTCCATGCATTCTGAAATCTGTATAATTTCTTGCCATTACTAATCAAATGTTAAATATTAGTGGATGGTTGTGTCCTCAAATCTTATCACTAGAACTTCAATGTATTCTAAATGTACAATTTACCTTGCTACTTCCTCGTTGGAGAAATTCCAATCGACCATGCGGTCAAATCCAATCCTAAAATGCCACATTCCTAAAACTGCTTCACTAGCACCTTTTTAACTGAATCTAAACCTGTGGAATCCTAAACTCATCAGATCTTCCTAGCCTTCCAACCGAACAACACATCCACTCCGAACTATCCATCCAAACACATTCAACCCAAACTTACACACTTTAATTCACTAATTCGGCAATTAATAAATAGTATCATTTTCTATTTTCTTAATTCTGACTTATCTCAAATCATCATTTACTCATAATTCTGCACTGCCATCCAAATCATACAGAAATAACCGTTTATAACTGAACAGTGCATTTTTAAATCTCTTGGAAATGATAAATCAACCTCAAAATTGTAACAAGTATCATCAGCTGTATTCAAAAGAGCGTTTAAATTCAACAATTCATCTTCATTCATCCATTCAAAATCACCTTTGGGTAATAACTGAGACAATGCCTATCCATACAGATTATTTGCATCTATATATACTATTTGAGAGTTATCATCTAGTTTCGAATATCGATTACTACATTGACTTATGCCTCCTCTAATACCATTTTAAAAAAATAAATACATTTCGTAATCCATTAGTAAATCCAATTTTACTCCAGTGTATTTAAGCATACAGTCCTAAGCAAAACCATGAGTAGTATAATACCAGGCTGGATCTAATTTATAAACACTATTTAAACCTAAATCTCTAAAGTTTTCGAAAACATCTGCTAAAAGTGGTACATCTAGTTTGGTATATAAATCATGCCAATCACCTAGATTTTTCATATTAAAATAATTCCATGCTTTTAATGCATGATCATAATCAATCTTACTAACATTTTCCTTTGGTTAAGAAGAGTAAAATTCATCAGTAGGAGGTAATTTAGTTTCCAAAACTTTACTTATATTATTATTATATTCATATGGATAAATCCCCTTTCTATGTATTATTGTTTTTTCATTTTTTATTTCTTTTCTACATAAAATATTTTGTTGTTGCTCTAGAAAATACTTTGTAGTTTCTTTTAATTGTTTAAAATCTAAATTAGTTGATAATGTAGCTAGGCTACTTTGTAAAAATCTAATGAATCTAAAAACCTTAAGTTAATGTATTCATCTTCTGTTAACCTGAGTGTTTTAGTTAATGAAATATACTTTTACTCATTATCCGGTATTAATTTTATTTTACATTTATTCTCTCTATAGCTTTTTACAAACAAATGCATGTCATAACTCGAAAGGTTATGAAAAATTACTGTTATAAATCTTGCATTTCCATTAATTAACTTGCAGGTATTACATGCTTATCTATATTTTCCAGTATAATGATCATAATCTCTAACATCTGGATTAGTTTCTAAAAAAAATTTTTCACATAGATAACATTTTGTTGTTGCATTATATGTTTCTATTTCAATATTTGTTATGGGTGTATATTGTTTCACAAAAGATTGAATTGTTTACGAAATTGTTGTCAAACTATTAATAAAATGTGTGTCAGCATTAACACCTCTATAACTTATTAATGGTTCCGTGATATTATTATAAACACTTTTAACATATAAAAGATAACCTGAAGGAGTATAATGCTGTTTTTTTAGTAAAAGATTTTTCTGGATTGTTTTTGCATGTGTATAGGTTCTAAAAACGATTCAAAATCAGCATAAATTACATAATGATGTCTTGTTAGTCTTTGAAAGCTTTTAAATTGAATAACTGGTTTTCCATAAAACATTTTTAATTTTCTTTCATTAAAGGCATTATAGGAATGCATGCTTCATTATTAAAACAACTCTTCGTGTTTTTTAAATTATCCGAATATCTTGTGGAATATGCCAAACATCGTCTACAAAAATATTTTTTATGCATCTCAGCACTTAACTGGCGATTTAATAATTTACTTAAGTTTTTAATCCAACAATAATGATTTTTATTGTTTTCAGTAAAGTAAAATAAATCAATATTGGTTTCATATTGTTATTCTTTATTATGATGAAGAGGAAATATTAAAAGCTCTTAAATACCAAAAACTGGTATACTAATGTTATTTAGCTTTTCAAATTTTGATGTATCTTTGATTTTAACTGTAAATTCTTTATCGCAACATTTTACTGAATCTAAATATTGAGAATATTTTGATACATTTTCTGCGTTATCTGCTACTGGATATAAACAAGCTAATACGCTATAGAGAAAACACTTATTATCTTCATTTTTAATAATAACGCATGCTTTTTTGTCTTTTACCCATTTAGGTAACTCAATGTGTGAGCTTCCTCCTAATAGATTAAATTTATTTAGATTGATTTGTAACAAAATTATTGTATCAATTATCCAGCCAGATCCTTTTGGTTCTAATTCATCACATCGCGCAATTAATATATCCTTTTGAGCATTCCAATACAAAGATAAATGAGACCCATGCAAAAATTTACATTTTGTAATTGGAATGTCTGGCTTATCCTTGATTCTTTATCATCTAGTTTTTTAAATTCACATTCTAAAGCTAAACTAATCTTTATATTTTTGTGTTTTAATGTTTCATTAATCAAGGAAATGCCTGGTTCTTTTAGGTTTAACATACAATTTTCTATATCGAGTCTATAATTATCATTTATATTTTGAAATGTTTCTAGCCTACAATCAAAACATGATTCAGCCTTAATAAATTTTTCTGTTATGTTTAGAAGCGTGTCTTTCTTTCGCATAAGCAGAGCACCTTTTACATTTAACTTTTTTGATTCTTGTTTGTCTAAGAACCATAAATAAATCATCATGATAAGCAATATTATTAAGTAATTCTCTTTTGCTACTATTCGTTTCAGCATTTATAATTTCTTGTATAAGTAGAGTTTTTCTATACCGGTGTATATATTTAATTCGAAGATTTTTTGCAACATATTGTAATTCTTTACCATTTAGTAAAGACAAGTGTTGTTCTCTTTCTGAGATCATTTTGCAGGACCTCACTATTTATCAGGAAAATAAATTAAGAGTAAAAATTTATTTATGCTGATTTTTGTAATATATTATTTTTATGCGCTTTTGTTTGAAAATGTCTAAGATGTTTTCGTTTAGTATATATACACGCACATTCACATTTAAATATTTTTTTCTTATTTTATTTTAGTACTAGGAACCAAGCCCGAGTTTAAGAAACTCAGGGCTAGTAAGTAGTTCATTAAAACTTACCCTTGCCTTATTCCCTATTTTTCCTTTTAAACCCCCAGTGATCTCATCTCGATTTTAATTTATTTCTTGACCTCGTAGCCACTTACATAGATAATTGAACAGGGGAAAATCGCCTCAATGGGGTAATACGCAATAACGTGACAATAATATGCCCTATATGCGGGCAATAAACCAGCTGAGCAGGGGCGTTTATTAGACCGCGATTATTAGACCTGCTTTTATTAATAGTTTCCGGGGTTTCGGCACATTTTTTTGAATAGTTTCCGGGGCTCAAATACATTCTGGGTCTATAATCATTAAGTACCGTATATCTTCTAATAGTACACGGTTCTCTGTTTGTGCACGGGGGTTGAAGGACTGTACTACT
>JAQFZC010005281.1:0-14439 GCA_034695205.1 Dicyrtoma fusca | reverse complement strand
CGAATAGCTTCAATTAAATGACACATACTTTTAAGTCGCTTAAAAGTGTCACAATTCTTGTTTTTAGCCTGTTTATTTCAACTAAATTCAAAGTAGTAAAACGGTCAGTTTGAATAATACGCGGGTCTCTATTAAAGCGCGGGTCTCTAATTGTACGCGGGGGTACGAGGGGCTGAATGGAATAGTGCGCGGGCGTTCTATTAGAGGATTTACGGTAGTTTCATTAGAATCATTCAAATGTCAAACCAAAATAGACAACCGGGAAATAGCCATTTGATTGTTTAACAACCTTGTTTGTTTGTGTAAGGTTTACAATACGAATACCTCTACAAACTAGTTTTTTTGTTTTGATTTGATTTGCTGTATCATTAATAACATTCCTATGCTTTCACCCAGACGCCCTGTGAGGCGTGTGAATTGGAATTCCGTGGCTATTGTGCCGTTGTAGAATCGGAACCAATTTTGCACATCATTCTATTCAACCGTCTCTACTTTTGTTACTTAGAATTTGAAATGCTTCAAATAATAGCATCAAATAAGTGAAGATGTTTCAGGAGCGTGTGGTACAATAAAGGTACAAATATACTTATATATATACTAGTTCGAAAAACATCACACGAGAAGCGGGAGAAAGTGAAAGGGAAAGTATAGCCAAGTGTTCTTGCAGCCGTAGATGCGAAAATAATGTTTGCAAGAGCGTTTTTCTTCCTTCCCCTTTGATTTTGTACTGAGAATCAAAATTGAAATCGATTAAAACGTGCCTTGAGGCTTGAACGTACGTGAAATTGAATGAGCATGATCAGAAGCTGAAGCTGTGAATTAAATTGGATTATGTAGTCAGTTCGCCAGGAATTTTTGTTTGCACAGCCACTGCACTGTCCAAGACCACGGTCAGCTGGGCAATATTATTAACATTGAGGCTGGAAACATTCTTTGCTTTACTCAGCTCAACTGCGCAATGCTAAAAAAATTGGAGAAAGCAAATGTTTTAACATAAAGACTTTGGTTTGAGAACAAGAATATTTTATGCTTTTAACTGTAGCTAACATCATGAAAATTCGTAGTAATTTGGAACTAATTGGGCTGTGTTCAATTTATATTGATTTAACTTTAATGCACAGAAATCGTTTTTGCAGTGCTCTCCAAAATCTGTAGCAATACAAGTGTACCATAAATAAGCCTGTAATTATACCAGAGTTATTTTAGAAAGTGGTTGCTTGAAAACAGCGTTGTTTATGAGAAATATGCAGGGATGTAGAAAATTTGTTCTATATGGGAAATCATTTATTGGCGTTGGACGTTCCCCGCAGGTTGGTTTTCCCTTTCACGATTTAAATTAAAATTCCTTTCCCTTAATTGAAAAATTCTGGTTTCAATGTTTAATTAACCAAAAAGTGCGATGAATCGAATTCTTCTAATGATGTATCTTCAATGAAAGTAAACTTTCTCCGCCCTACTGTTACCAAAATACATGCATATATTCCTTTTAAACCGAATAGCTAATGCGTAGTACTTACAAGTTTATACGGATTTTCAAATAGATTTCTTCATTCACTAAGCTTTCTCAAACTTTTAAAATCTGCTGCTTTTTAAGACCATAAACGTAGACAGGCTCTCTTTCCATTACATTTTACTTTCTATACAAAAAATAGTTTACGCTCAAACTTTCCTCTAAGTCAAGTCCAATCTATTACAGTGACTGAATTTATCGAATTTTCCGTTGACCACAAATTCCGGTCAAGGAAAGCAGTGAAAGCTCAGAAAGCTTTAGTATACTCTAAGGTGCGATGAAGTAGGAAGTCAACTGGAGTGAAATGATGTAGGTAATATGAGAGAGAAAGTAATTGTGGCACCCTACTGGTCTGACTGGGGTATGAAATAATAACAATGGTCTACATGAGTTGTAGTGGCGCCTTTCACATATTATCTTGTTCAAAAAAATAGATTTTTATATTTCCAGTCTTACATCAATTATCCCTACATAATATATTATAATATTATGATCTCACATTTGTAAGACTCCAAGTCGAGTAAACCCTATGCTTTGCTATTGCTTGCCTTTCTATACTATGCTTATAGTACTGGCACTGCATTAGTACCGGTATTTTAAAAGCATCTACGATAAAAAGAAATTTTAGTAAATAGAATACGTAGAACTCAATCTTTTAGTACTCCAACGGTTCCCATTTATATTCTATAACATATGTGTAGTACTAATCCTAAATCAAGTGCAAGGCTGCATTCACTTGGGAAAAGTCTTTGCCCATGAAAGTACAGACAAGGTAGAAAGTCATAATATAAAATGATGATTATATTAGTCCATTAGTACAAATAGATTAGTCCCGATGGAAAAAAATATTAATGGAGAAAGTTGTAGAACATAATCATTACAGGTGATAAAAATACAAATTGTCACAGTTTTCCTAAAACCTTTACTACACAAAGTTTGCTCAATTGATAGTTATCTCAACGCGCCGGAATCCAGCAACATTAAAGAAGAGAAAGTTATGTTTGTGATCACATGTTTTAAACTGATAAAATTATAACGTACTGAAACCAGCCCTTTTTTAAACTTCCAGCACCAAATGAGTATTAAATAGTCAAAAGCATCAATACTTTTTATTTCAAAAAGAATTTACTTTCTCCATGTAACTGAAGCTGTTGAGATGCATTTGGGCACTTGGAGATGTGCTGACTGGAAATACAAATATGAGGAGAGAAAGTAGAAGGAAGAACAAAAGACGTCTGCGCGCCCGTCAACGTCAAGCGACGTACAAACTTTCTCTTCCCAAGCCCTTTCCATTACATTCATTTCCCTGGCATAAAGACATAAGAGACATTATAGGGATGTTACAGCCTGGCCAGCTCAAGTACTACATTAAATCCTACCATCCACCCCTACACTCTATATTCACTTTCACCTACAGAGGCGAACACACTTTCCCTTCGTCAGCCTTGTTGCTGTTCCCAAGTTACTTTTCTCTCTTTCCCGAATCTGCTTTCTCCATCGACTCACTCTCAACGAACTTGTCGTACTGAATAGTTTCTCGCCACAAACTCAAGGGCGTAGGCAGGATGCTTTCTCTGGTCATATCTCTTTAAAATACTCAAAATGTATGAAATTACATTATGAACTTTTCTTATGCTTTAACATATGTATCTACAAAGAAAGTGGCAGCTTTGAAGACATTTTGAAAAATTCGGAATGAAGCGTGTCCGAAAGTTGTTGGTAAAAGTATGTTTGTTCCTGTGTATATTTTGAATACTATGCTTTCACCATCAAGTTGTCGAACCTCATTTATTATTTAATTAACTTGTTATTTTAACTAACATGTACATGAAGGAGAAAATTTAGAAAACTTTAATTTAGTCACCTGCGCACGTGAACATACAAAAACGTAAATATATAAATGTGACCTATATTTAGTTGCTATTTATTATTATCCATACAAGTAGATAGATATTTCCCTTAAAGAACTGCTTTATGACGCCTACTCTCTCCGTGAAATATTTTTAGCCAAAATTTATACGCTTTAAAAGATTCTCCATAAGTTTGATAACATACAGTAATGCGTGGTATTTTGTTAGTGTTAGTGTTGATGTTGGTCCACGACTGGTGTGCTAGAGATTGGGACGAAACGGTGACTTGTTTAAGGTTGGCTTGACTTGCATCCAGATCTAGATTTAGATCCCGATTTAACTCCTATCCGATCTCAGTCCTAAGTTTTCCCTCGCACAAGTCCAAAGTCTGGACCATTTTCAAACAGTCATCTCTCTCCATATACTCCCAGCCTCATGGATATACTTATGTGGTTATATGTCTGTAGAATACGCTATATCCTATATTCTACATCAGCATCACATACAGATACTCATACTACATACACTGTGGCTGATCTGCTATGTACTTGACTTTCCTTCAGCACTCGCTTTCTCTCTTCGCTCAGACGCTTTCTCTGGTGAACTGAGCGGATCCTCAATCCAACTGAGCTCACATTTACTTTCACTACTCCTCTCATGCTGCTCAGTATCCTCTGCTTTCCCCACTTTTTACATCATTCCGAAACCCACCTCACGTTCCTTCCGACGATTTCCTTGTCGATTTCTACCTCCTTCGGAACAACCACCGCTACTGGGACTACTGTCCTGTCCTCCTTAAAGTGTAACCCGAAAGTGAAAGCAGTAGCTTCCAATTGGAGAAAGCAACGGTGAAAATGTGTAGTTTCTGAGAAAGTCAAGTAAAAAGTGAAATTAGGAATAATAGTATCAAATTATTCCCGAATTCCTAGAATTCCAGATATTTTTTTCCACGCACGGGGAAATTGATTCTAAAATAATAGGACCTCCTGCATGCTGCTGGTGCTAGTGGTTATTATTGGTGCGTTTTTTCTGGGTTTTCTTTTTTTGTCGCCCCGGCCCGGCTTATACTACGCGTCTCGTCTTGGAAACTAAAAAGGATAGAACGTGCTTTTGATTCATAATAATTGATAATGGAGTCTTAGTGAACGTTTTTCTTATAACCGTACTTTCCCCATTTTTGTAAAGCAGCACTGTACAGTATACTCTGACACAGCCTATACGGCGAACCATTTTTTTTGGCACTTTAAAATTCCACTCTTAATCAAACTCTACCATTGGAATTTTAATTGGAAGAAAGTCGTCGTTGGCGTTAATTACCACGCGCTATGTGGCTTTGGGAGTGATCGCCACTGTGAACGGAGAGTGCAGGGTGCATAACACTAGCCACCGAGTGCTTTCTTCAATGTAATTTAGATTTGATTTCAACCTTCATTGGAATTTCTCCTAGAGAAAGTTCAGAGATACAGTAAATGAAAGAATCCAGAAGTTTTCAAAAGAAAAGTAAGGTAGACAACAAACATACATTCCAACAGACGGACTTCTCCACACATTCTACACGTGTCTGCGTGCTCTCATAAAAAATAAACTGAATGAGTGGAATCGAAATCATTCACATACTCTTCCTACCGAGTGAGTGAGTTGTGAACTGACAAGCCCATAAATAAAAATACCAACGCATCGGAGAAAGTAACGTCCTATCATGTGACAAGAGCATAAGCGGAAATTACTGAATTTCGGCTGAAATCTCTGAAACATCTAAACATGCAATAAGAGAGCATCTGTGTATTTTTATTTGAATAAAATTTGAAGCATCGTCATTTATGTTTTTGAAAGATTTCTCCATTATTTGTGCGTTTAAACAGAAAGAATAATATTGACGTGGATATGGTACTCATAACATTTTTTTAACTTTGACTCTTATTCTTTTATCTCTGTTGTTTTTTCTGGGCTCTATTTTATTTTTCAATGTCTCAGATGTCTCAGGGGAAACATTGAGAGATTGGCGAAAGAGTAAAAGGAAACTGTGAAGGAGACACACAAATTCGTCTTGCTGGGAATACTATAACTATAAATTTTAAGGGAATACTAAGTACACAGTTCTTCAATGGAGTGTAGTTAATGTGTGTATACGTATATTCTATGGAAACAACCTTCTATTATTATTTGCTAAAGAGATGGGCCCAGTGATAGACAGAAACTTTGTTCTGCTACAAGCATTGTTCATTTTTTATTCCTTCTTCTACATTCATTATTTTTATTTTTAGTTTATTTCGAATTCAGCTTCCAGTTTAATTTATTTCATAACCGGTTTTGAACTCATATAAAATTACAATTGGTGAATGTGGATATTGGAAAGGCGTTCATGATGAATTGAATACTGCAGCAGAACTCTGCTTTAAAATTTCATTCAAAACGCTCTTAAAGAGACGTTCTGTCGTGCAAGTTACTAGACATTCAATTTATTAACAAACGAAATAAATTCCTTCTGAAAACGTACTGCATTTTTGAGCAAAGACAAAACATTCAGAAAGTAGACATTAATGCGCAATTTGACAGTGAAAGTGCTAAAGAGAAAGCTGATGTGAATTATTGCTCCTTAAATTTGTAAAAAGTCGCTATAGCTATAAAAGTATGTTGTAAAACGCTGCGCTGCTGTACATAAAACTTATATCTTGTAATTTAAAAAAAAGGACATGATGTGGGCTAACAAAAGTTTACAGTACGAACACTAGTGTTAATTAACATCATAATTACAACGTGGGCGTTGCAATCGAGGCTCCAATGAAAACGGGGCCAATGCCCCTTCGAAAATCCATTCGTCAAATGAGAGAGACTTTCCCTGTGTGGAAGGTCAACCCGGATGTCATCATTGAGGCGGAAGAATTTCGTCCACCTAAATCCCTTGCGAGTGAAAAAGTTGAGACGGTAATGAACATTTAAAAATTCAAATTTTTCAAATAATGATGCTCATAGATCATTAGCGATTTCACATTACATTTTTGGCAACGTGTATTTTGCATTAATTACCATCGCAATTACAAGGATATGTAAAGATTGCAGTGCTGTAAAAGTACAAAATACTTTCACTGTCTACTCCAGCTGTTTACTAGGTCATTAAGTGTTGTTTTGGGAGAAGAGAGTAGGCTCCCTGTCCATGTAATAATGCGCTGTCAGCATTAATTAATTGTCTGGTTCCTTGCTGAGCTTCTGTGCTCTTACTTTCACCTCTGGTTGACACTCTCCAGCTGCTCTGGGCAGGTTGTCAAGAGCCCATCTGTTTCGAAACAGATCGCTTTCAGATAATTTAAGTATGTACCTATCTATCCAATCAGGAGCTTCATCTATCCTTTGAGTTGTAAATAGAACGTTTATTACCTAAAAAAGTGTAATTTAAATTAATCATCAAACGAGTTAAAGTTACACGAAGCACTATCTGTTCTATCTGTGCCTGCGAGTCTAATGGCTATAAATTATGCACTTTTATGCTGAACTATGTTTCAAAGCAAACTTTCTCCAACTGTTTGCAATACTAACTAGCGCTATACTATTTTGGAGGAAAAGGTGAAAGTAGGTGTTTGAATACTAGTAAGAATCACTATCAAAACTGCACATTAATTAATTAAAATAAACACACTACAATACTTATTTATTAATTAAAGGTGTACCCGTAATTAAAAGGAAGCCCTGTTGCTGCAGTTTACATAACTATATATATTACTATTTTGTAGGTACGTGTATATCCTCTTAATCATTAGGCGCATAGAAACAGTCTAAAACAATAGGCTTAGACAATGTTGTGTTCTGTTCGCGTCTATCCACAAAAGTGAAAGCTTTGCATCTCATTTTCCAAAAACAAGACGACGAACAAAAGCACTGAGAACAACAACAACAACAAAACAACTCCAAGGAAAGTTTTTAGTGCAGTGACGTAAGATCACACACAATGATCTGTTAGTGTTTAGTCTACAAAACGAAACTGTTGTTTCCACTTTCACTTTAGACGAAACCATTGCTAGCCAAGCAATACTAATAAAGCCATATTATGCTATGCTATATATCGTCGGTGAGGGTTCATTGTGCACACTGGTCGAATGATCGAATATTTTGTCTAAAAGTAAATGTGTAGATTACTCGCTTCCAGTGTCTAAATCTGCAACATTTGCAAATCTAAGCTCCATGTGCAAATGTAAACGATAAATCGTTCCATTGCAATGCAATTATTTGAGCGATGGGCTCCCGCCACAATGCTTTTAAGCCTGGATTGGACTTTTGTAACAATGCACCTTCACCGACGATATACTGTTAGTCTTATTTTAAACAATGCTATGCATCCCTAACAAAAGAATGGGAAGAAACAACGTACCGAAAATGTACAGGTTCATGCCCGCCCGGGATTAAATAGGCAGTTTAGTGTTGTGAATTATTTTTGAAACCCTTCCAAACTGGTAGCATAGCTAGTTTACAACTATTTTAAAATGTGTGTTTCTTGATTTGACCTTTTTAAAATATTAGTTACTAGTTTTGAATGTTTCTGAAAATGCGTTTTTTTCAGTTGCCCTTTTTAAGAGTATTGGTAACTATATTTTAAAAATAACTATTTTTAGTTTTGACCTTATTTAAAACGTTAATTTGTCGTAGCATCACTTAAGTAAAGCAGTTTTTTCATCGTTTCCCTGTTCAAAATACAACGGTTAATTTCCGTCTGTTTTGAAAGTGTGTTTCTGACAGATTAAAGCATGTTAGCGCACTTATCGGTATTGAAGAAACGTTTGCCTCATCATTTATACGCACCACTATAGGGCTTAATTTAATTCCAATTCTGCAACAACGTAGCTTCCGGAAAAACAAGACGAAGATGTGCGGTGCACGTAATAGCATAGCAATCTCCAAACTTTCTCCTACAATTTCCTACAATTGTAATAAATGCACGTGTTTATAAAAGAGAAAGCATGTTATAAACTTCTGCACATTAGATTAGCCCTCTCAATTTCAAGATATATGTATAGCCTCTAAATACCCGGGATTCCCTGCTATATACATAATGCATATCTACACACTTTCCCTTGTATTTGCCACTTGCATTATTTGATCTAACGATGTAATCCTTTCAAGGACAGACAGACGTAAAAACCGCAATGGGGACAAACAAAGACAAAACTCAAAGTTATACAGAAGCCTAGGGAAAGTCCAAGAGAAAGGGTAACCATAAATTACGTTACAAGTTTTCATCAGTAAAACTTTCTCTTCAGAGAAAGCTCTAAAAATGGAGTGCAAATCGCATAAAATTGTCCGAAATTTGAACTTAATTTACTGGCAGATCCTCAAGAAAATGCGTTTTGTATCTGTAGAGTAGCTTATCTCAAGCTAGGAACTGAAAGAAACTTGTTTATCTCCACTTCATTCATTTATAATGCTTTCTCATCCCATACTTTCCCCGTTTACTTACTTTCTTGTATTCTCTCCACTTTCTTCCGATTTTTTCTAATAAATAAATTCAAGTGATAAATCCAATTTAACTCTTAAACTCGAAACATTAAAGGAAACATACAACTTTTTCATTTCCCCGCTTTCGTTTTAGAAAGCCAGGGAAAGGTAAGAGCTTACGTTTTTAATCTAGAAATCTAATGTTTTGTACAGTTCAAGTTAACGTTTTCTAACGCACGCACAATCATCTTTTAATTTACTTGTTTTTTAAAACCTTAAATCGCTTTAATTAGATATTTTGTCAAGGAATAAAACTTTAACGGAAATAAAAATGCTAAACATGACTTCCGTTCAAGTCCAATAAAATAAAAAGAAGTGATTTATCTTTACTTGATGAATGGTGTCTTTTAAATTTACTGCCTGACGCACAAAAAGAGTGGAATTTAAAAAAACTTCAAAAGGCAACTACTGTTACTAACAAAGAGAAAGTCGATGTCAGTAGTTTTTATATGCTCCATTGAATCCGGATTTAGATTCGGATTGGCATTCAAAGTTACATATGGATTTTTTTCTCGAAAATCCCTTTTTTTAAAAAATCCTAGCGAAAAAAGTGGAGTATATAATATAACGTATAGCGTCTCAATCAGATAAGCATATCTCATCAACAATAACTTTCCTTCTCCAATTGTCCGTCAGAACTCTATAAGCTTCGGCTTATACATTGGACTGGACAAGTTTTTGGCACTTGGTAGTATTGGCTCTGAGGCAATAAATAGTTTTTTCTTGAAAAACTATAAAGATTTTTTTCTCTGAGAAAAAAAGATACTTTCACTTGTGATTTATTGAAATTGGAAACATTGAGAAAATCTTAAAGTCTGCGTGCGGTCTGCGTCGACCTGATCAAGATCTTGATCGCGTCCTGCGTCATGGATGTACGTATAACCAAATTTCTTTGCTTTCTCTGCTTTCACCTATTCTGTTGTACGCTGTACCTATAATCGATCTCAGTAGTAATATTTATAAAGTATGAATAGAAAAAAAAGTAATTTTAAACATTTTAAAATCTTAAAACATTTTTAAAAGGTATTTTGTTAATTCTAATTATTCAACCTTCTCCTATTTCCATCCATTGTTACAATAACTGTCGTAAAACCTAATCCCAATCTTAATGATAATAATCCCTAATCGTTTTCATAATCATTTTAATACGTATTCAAAAACTGTGTCATTGCAAAAACGGTGTGTAAGGGACCACTTAGTATGTATTATGTAACTAACTGGGCATATAGATGCATTATAATTCACACATCTGCGCTTTCTCCGCACATTCACTTTAACTTTCACTATAATGAAAATGTAATAAATGGAGAAAGCACTAAAAGTCCCATATTATCCCATTGTACTCTCACAGAAAATCAAAGAGTCTCTTGCTGTAAATGCTTAAAATAAGGATATTTTTAGTTAAGAAGGAGCCTTATATAAATTACTTTGAGATTTTTTCTTTTTAAGCCGTGTAAATTCCAAATTGTTAGAAATTAACAAGTTTTAGAAGTAACTCATGTAATGTTTGAACGGCCCTGATTTTGTATAGCTATATAGGCTATTATGGTACGTACATTATATCTTGCTATATAGCTTCAACTATTATTGAGGTAGGTAGTTCCGTTAAAGTTTATTAGCTAGTGGAATGAGCTGCTAGATGACTGCGAAATACTACATAGGGACTAATTCCAAGTTTCTTTCTCTACTTTCTTTCGGCTTTCTCTTTGTATATATTTGCCCTCTTACACTGCACTGCACTGTCCTGTAATGTAAGTATTTGAGCCCAAAACTCTAGTTTTCTCTAAACATTACTAAGGGAACCAAACTTTTCCCTTTTTTCGGTGAAAGGATAAGAGAAAGTCGATTTCCTTCCCTTTCTCCAAACCTCTTAATTAACATCATCATTTTTATTTTTATTAGAGGATCTCAAATAGCGACTTAAAATAGAAAGGATGAGAAAAGCGAATGCGAAAGTGAAAGTAAAAGTGAAAGTTGATGAAGAAAGCCGAGTTAAAAAGAAGGATGTTTTTTCGAAAATCTTTTAAAGTCCACAACCAAACCGACCGTATAAAAATTACATACAATTTGTCGGGTGTCTTTTTCTCAACTTTTTCAACTTCACGTCAGCTCAATACTCATTTTGAATCTAAATTACCTTTTCAATTTTCAAAACGTTTTTAATTTAGCCTTGACTTTGAATTGAAACGTTAATTGAAAAAAGGTGTTCACTGCCAAGAAAAATCTAATCAGATTCACATAAAGTTGTGTCATCTCTAAGGTCATGACATTGGCATTCTATGTTCTTTGAAATTAGTTGAGACGTCACCTTTTTGTGAAAGGGATCCGGTCGTTCACTTACAAAGTTTTTATAGTTAGTTGATGTAATTTAAACATGTGTAGGAGTGTCTGGGAAATGCACACACGTAGCAACTTAATTAGACGAGTTATAGAAAAGGCACTTTCCCGGAACTTTCTCCTTGAGACGTGTCTATTGCAGTAATTACCTGCCATGTTTTAGAGTCTCCAGTCTACAGCCATGTCCAGGTTAGGCTTAGAGGCACCAAAAATTGCTACTAGTAGACAGCCCGGTGTTTGAAATTGGGATTTTATTGCTGAAGAATTCTACAGGTAAAATAATTTCCTGGCTGGGCTCAACTGGCAGTCTTACTAGTATCAATAAATTTTTAATTCACTTGGCAAAGTACCTCAAGCGCACTCCATTCAATCGAATCAATGAAGTATAAGCATTACTATACTCATTTTTGGATATAACACAGAAAATATATAGGTATAGAAAATTATTTGTATAGATACATCAGCAAATATAATATTTTGTGACAAGACAGACGTTGACTGAACCAGGGGATTCTTTGCAATTATTATTTCCTTTTGTCCCTGACGTCATTCAACTATACTCACAATCAGAGGAACATGGGATCGAAATGGAATCAATAATCATTTGAAACCCTTCTAGAACTACGTATAGAGGCTGCATTATATAGCATAGCTATAGCTTTTTGACTATAGCCACCTATACGCATATATGCTTTGTATATAGATGCCTGTGTAGGGCTATACTACCAAAGATCTGAAAAGCAAACTTGATTCAATTAATTAGTTTAAAGCCGTACGAAACCGAGAATTGAGAAACCATTTGCATGTTTTCTCCAGACTCATATTACAAAATATTTGCTGAAAGCTAAAAATAGAAATAATAATATAGGATCACTGCAAGATATCTATACGTATTTTTTGATGTTGCAAAACGGGTTTTTTACGCTGTTCCCTATTGAATTTTGGTTTTAGAAATATCTGTAGTAAATAATATGGTGATAGGTCGCCTTGCGCATTGTCAACGTCGGAGCTGGAAAATCGTAAAATTGTAAAAACAATGCTTTAAAAAAGTGTTTGTTCAATAAATTAACTTTTCCAAAACGGTCAAAACTAATAAACAGCATTTTTAAACAAATTAGGTCTAATACATTATCCGCATTTTAAAAGCGTCAAAACTAATAATTATTATTTTTAAAAAAGTATTAACATTCAATCTACCATTTTAAAAAGTGGCAAAACTAATAATGAGCATTTTAAAAAAGTGTCAAAACTGATAACGAGCATTTTAAAAAGGTGTCAAAATAATAATTAGCATTTTTTAAGTGTCAAATCTAAAATTTAACAATTTCAAAAAGTGTCAAAACTAAAAATTAACAATTTCAAAAAGTGTCAAAACTAAAAATCACAATTTTTGAACAATTTCAAAAGTAGTTTTTAACATTTTCGAAAACGATAACACAAGATATTATTTTGATACATTTTGAAAAGTATAAAAAATAGAAAATCACACGTTTTAAAAGTTTTCAAAATTAGATATCGTCGTTTGGAATAGTTGTTTCGAGAAAAGAAAGTTGGAGAAAGCTCGTTTTGCCTCTTAGGCCTCACAATATTTACATAGGCATGTGCCTATGTAGATACAAGCTTGTCCCTCTCTCTCTCTCTCTCTCTCTCTCTCTCTCTCTATTGATAATCAAAAACTCCTCTCGACAGTCAACAGGGACATCGATCATTGAAAATGGTGAATTTTGATATTGCATTGTCATTTGGAAATCCATCAAAAACGGGGAAAAAAGTAAATATGCCTCTACCTACCTACCTACGTACTTTACTCACCATTTCCCGTACAAACTAGAAATATTATATATACAAAATTGGAATTGGAATCTAAATCCAAAAGCAAACAAAAACCAAAGCTAACAAGAAGGAAAGGCAGCCAAAGTTAGAGGCAATATTACGTTTAGATTTAGACAGTGACTCGAAAAGCATGAATCTATGCAGATTAAACTCGCCATTACGATTGATCTGCTCTGCACAGTAAAAGTATGGTTTGGCTATGAGTCTATGTGGCGTGGATATTTTAGCTTTAGATTTAGTTTTGAATTTAGATATGGATGCTTAGAACGAGGAGGCCATACTCGTGAGAGGAATAGAAAGAGAAAGCAAAGTGAATTGATCAGCAAAACGAAGCTTTTTGGATTTCCAGTTGGATTTCCGAGGCAAAGACACATTTTGACTTGACGTGTACTACATAATATAAAAGGATCAGATCAGAAATGTGAGGTAACTTTATATAATGTGGAGTGTAAGAGTGCGTGGGATTGAAACTACCGCAAATCTCCAACTACTTGCCTCCCACTGGATGCACATACGTTTAATTGCTTACAACTAATTGGCTAGTGAAATTAAAATTCACAAAAAAATGAAACATCTGTAATTTTTCAAAACGTTTTTACTCCATTTAAGCTCAATAAAAAGTTTTGTTTGGAAATATTGGTAATTTTAAAGACGTTTGCACTCCATTAAGGCTCAAGACGAAAGATGTTTTTAAATATTGCTGTTTTTGAAAACGTTTTCACTCCATCTAAGCTCAAGAAAATAGGTTTTTTTAAATAGCGGTAATTTTGAAAACGCAATCAGTTAATTACTTCATTTACACTCAAGAAAAAAGGTTATTTTTGAAACATTAGTAATTTTGAAAACGCAGGCTTACCTCATTTACACTTTTGAAAAAAGATTTTCTTGAAACACTAGTAATTTTGAAAACGTTTCTCCTCCATTTAGGCTCGAGAAAACAAGTTTTCTTTAAAACTTTGGTGATTTTTAAAACGGTTTTACTCAATTTAGACTCAATAAAAAAAGGTTTATTTTGAAATATTTATAATTTCCACAACGTTTTCACCCCATTGCATTGACGCTTAAGAAAAAAGCTGTTTTTAAAAAAGTTGTAATTTTTAAAACGTTTTTACCCCATTTTAGCTCAATCAAAAACCTTTTCTTGAAATATTTGTGATTTTGAAAACGTTTTTACTCTATTTACACTGAAGAAAAACAAAAGGTTTACACAAACAATGGTACGTTTGAAGCGTTAAAAACGTTTTATATAAAACGTGAATTTAAATAAAACTACTATCTTTGAAAAACTGTATTAAATTAAACGAAGCCCTGGCATCCTGTAAAATGTATTATACAGTAGTAGTAGTAGTAAAGGATACTCTTCCCTACGGGCATATCGCCCATGGAAGGATCACAATTTTTATTGACTGCATAATTCCTTCATAT
>JAQFZC010005280.1:0-14440 GCA_034695205.1 Dicyrtoma fusca | reverse complement strand
AGTGGACACTTGTCGAAGGGGACGGACCAGCTGGAAGCACAAGAGGATCTGAGTGTAGGGGTCGTCATGCCAACGAGGAAGGACAGGAAGTTTTCGAGGGTGTAGGGGGCAACGGAGTGATATCCTTGAAAGTCGATGAAGCCCAATTTCTCCTTCATTAGTGGCAGGGCTCGCTCGAAGCTTCGATGAAAATGTGACCTTGACATTGTGTCAAAGCCCATAAAAAGCACAGAAATGGGTGGTTCTTTCATGAGAACTTCTTCCGCAGTTTTCCAGTGACTAATTTTATCCAGCACTGATTTCGTCAAAGGAAAATGAGCGTTGAAATTAATGTTAGGACCACATTTAGTGACTAGGAGTTCCTTCCCTGAAATATCTATTGGGCTGGTTCCAGTCACTTTAATTTCCTCCCCATACCTTCAACAGCAAAAATATTACATTACAAAAATAAAAACTTATTTTTAAACACCTGTAAGTAAAAGTTCTCTTAAGCATTACGGAGTTTTCAGTCTCACCTGTAATTATCATTTTTAGGGTGTCCACTCTGAATTTCGAGAACAGTGCAATAAGTCTCGTTGCCATTGGTTTTCGCGCCACTATCGTTGCTTTCAATGGACTTCAAAAATTCCGGTCGGATTTGTAACGTCTATTGAATTTTATAGTTTGCATAAAACCAAATAAATTATTATCCCAGCTTAGTTGTTCTAATAAAATAATCATTGAATAAGCATTTTTTGAAGGTATTGGCAAGAAAATTGATTCAAGAGGCTGAAAACGATAAATCCTTTAACTACGAATTAGTACGACAAATATACTTTTTAAACATTTTCATATGGAAAATATAAAATTGTAATATAATTGAAACACCAAAACCTCAGAAATGTCGTCAATGTCGACCAGGGTCTTTTCATAGCTGCAGTTCGGCTTGAAGTTTTTTGACAATTTGAACTTTTTTGGAAATAAGCCTGTCTTTGGTAGAGTGCATCTGGGAGTTTCAATTAAATTTTCGGGAGTGCTTTTGTTAGTATGCGGGTGCTGGATTGTAGTTGGATGAAAATCTGAGATCCTAAGGTATAAAATGAATACTAGAAAGACACTGGCGACGACTAAGCTTTTTTTATATCGCAGTAAGACAGTATGGGCAGCCATTATATTGGCTCTGGGATGCGGTGATGCTAAATATTTTATTAATTAAAAGATTGATACTCCGTGTGGTTCTTACAGATGTGGACGTTTCCATATTCTTATCGATGCGCGATGGAGTGTAAGCCATGCTGTTAAATCGTTGAAATCCTTGGAACTGATTTGAGGTTTTTACGTATCAGTTAATTGTCTTCATTACGTGGCCGACAAAGGGTAGTTGAGATTAGGAGAGGATCATGAGTCGGGGCAAATAAGTTTTATGCCAGGCTTTGAATTATTATTTGCAGTAATAAATAGTAATACATATTTATATTTGTGTCAGTTTTCCAGTTCACTGTTGTTTGCAGAATGCCGATTACAAAAATCAAAAGATTTTGGGTTTGCTAGCTTCGTTCCTATGCATATTTTTACCAACCGTTTGAATGAGATCTCATAGTGGTCGCATCTCATAAGCAATATATCTTCCTATTCTTTAATTTTAATCATTGGCACTGCTAATGCAGAGTGAAGTGTCACTGGATTACGGGAAATTACTTTTTATCGCTTCCTTGTTTTGTTTGTTTTAATTTCAGGGCAACGTACATAGCTCATACAGTGTTTACAATAATCCTATACTTTTAATAAAACCAAATGGAATGAGAACATTTTGCATTGGCACTTGTAGCATCGTTGCTTTTTTTAATTTACTGAGTGATGCCACGCAGTCATTTTCCTACGGTGTTGATGCAATGTTAATTTTTTAATTTAATAATATTTAATGGTATGTATTTCATACAACTGAGTTGTACGTCTGTTAATTGCAATTCAACGTTCCCTGCTTTGCACCATTACGCTTAGCCGTGTAAAGTTCAAAGGAATCGTTTAACATTTTATAAAACTATCTAGCACGGATGTTAAGCGCTTTAGCATCTGGTCCCTATTCTGTTTCTAGAAGTAAATATAATTTTAATTGTATTATCTTATCCTGCAGTCAAGGTGCACGTGTATAATTAATTACAAATACGAGCATATAGGCAGCTTACAGGAACATCTTGTTTTAAATGTACAATATACAATAAATTGTCTGTCAGGTGATTAAATTAACTGCGGTAGTCACTACTTAATACTACGAGTTATTATTTCTTTCGTACCCCGCCTCAAATATTTTAGACACGCCACTAGCCACTACGCAACCAAATGATTAATGCGAGACACAATGATTAATGAAACATTACGTCAATATGACGTCGGTTATTACATTTTTTTTCAATAAAATCCAAAGCTGCAGCCTTCACGGTAACATTTAAAAAAAGTAACATCTCAAAATTACATCAGCCGAACGGTAGAAAAATGTTTTTGCTACTTGCAACTATTTGTTTGAGCAATTTCGTTTTCGAGGGTGGAGTCTTGTCTGTCCATGGTGACTTTTATGAAAGCGAAAACGCTTTTCGTTGGGGAAATCCGTACTTGACGGTCGCTACGGCTACACTGAAGTCTCCGGGAGAAGAGAAAACTCGTGATGAACCGGTAAGTCATGATTTGTCAAAATTTTCGAATTTAATTTTACTTTTTATTGGAATTATTTTAACAGATTAATTATTGTAGTTGAATGTATAGATTATATAGGTATATAACTTAATTACATTAGTGAGCCTTAACTTTTAAACCGTAGCCCCAACTAATAGAGCATGGGAAACGTGATTCAGAAACGCACCATGCAACTACAAAAGACGGATACATGCTAACGATGTTTCGCATTCTCCCAAAAGATAAAAACGCGAGAGGGAAGGGGATGCCCGTGTACATTGGACACGGTCTTCTTAGCTCTGCCGCAGACTGGCTCATGCTTCCCCATGAGCAAGCCCTTCGTAAGTGCCTACATTAATTAAATTCATGACATTAATTTATTATTAGGTAATTTATTATCAAACTTTCAGCAAAGGTCTGCTTAGCTACCAACTATTTCTCAAACACATCTCACGATCAGATTGTAACCCGTACAACGACGAGCCCATTACAGAAAAGGTAGATAGATAGCTCATGTAATTTATATTTCCTTATGGTTCACTATGTTCGCCCAGCATTTCAATTGGCCCACGACGGTTACGATGTTTGGCTTGGTAATAGTCGAGGAAATGCATATTCATCAGATCACGCTACAGTCAAAAACAACATTAGAAAATACTGGAACTTTAGGTAGGTCTAATTTTTATGAATAAAAATTACCCCAACTCGATAATAATTGCATGAAAATAATAGCTTAGACTAATTTTGTTGCCTACATACTTACCTAGTGTGCATGAAATGGGGAAATATGATGTCCCAGCGGTGATCGACTACATTTTAAATAATACAGAAGAAGACTTTAAGAAAATTAATTACATTGGCTACTCAATGAGTACGACGAGCTTCTTCATTTGTATGAGTGAGAATGCTACGTACAACGAAAAGATACATAAAATGGTCGCCTTGGCTCCTGCCATCTACCTCAATAACATCAAAAGCCCTGCTAAGGCTGCAAAAAGGCTAAATGATCGAGTTCAATTGGTATGTTTACTTATGTTTACTGATCAATTGTTCAACTATACTTACTAGTTTTTAATTGGGTCAACGGGGTTTTATAAAATTGTAATTACCTATTATGAAGGTACGTAAATGTTTTTGTTGCTAATTTGATTGAAGTTCAGTAAGTGCTTATGCCCATCCTTTAAAGAGGTACAATGCATGCGTACCCAAATAAACATCTATAAAATGATGCAAAACGATATTTTGCATGTTTTACGAACGTCAATCCACAAAAAAGAGTGTATTTAATATATTTTTTAAATGGGTCACAACATGCTTTCCCTTGGGTTTTAAATGGTTAGACCAGCGTCATACAATTTTTCACTTATATATGTACCTTACTCAGTTTAGTTTGTAGTTCAGTTTGTAATGTAGGACTGTACCTACTAAAGTAGTAGTACATTGTTTCTGATTTCAATATAATACATTATGAGTCGAAAACTTTGTAGGAACTCCACCAGACCTTATGGAATGGGAAGTTGCTTCCGTGGAATTTGGTTGAGAGTCTACAAGGCGTAACTCCTATTTGTCACGTGAACCCGGGCATTAAGGCGGTAGATTACTTTACCGACAAAGCTTGTCAAAGTATTCTTCATTTCTTGGCGGGAGACAACTCAGATGAAACAAATACTTCGGCAGTAGAAAGAGCCAAAGATTACACGCCCTCTCCAACTTCTGCGCGGACACTCATCCACTACATTCAATTCTTTCGCAATACTAAATTTCAACAATACGATTGGGATGAAGCAGAGAACCTGGAACATTATAAGCAGGCTACACCGCCGCTGTACAATCTGACCAAAACTAATGCAACCATGCTCTTTATGTTCGGTGACAAAGATGACCTTACGGTTCCGGAGGTAATTCGGTATTTATTTATATTTTATGCAGGAAATCCCTTCTTATAGAAAACACTATGATAAAACTTACTGAAAGAAGCTTGTAAATATTTTAATGACACGGTGGTAGGGTTACTCGATGCAGTCTAGTTTAGGCTAATTGTCTACTTAAATTGCGTGTGCGTCCATTTTTGATTCAAATATTAGACCGAATTTATGCGTGCTATATTTAAAAACAATATTAAAATGGCACATTTTTATTCCTCTTTGTCCCTTTAATATTGATTAAAGACAGTCGTTATTTTTATTTTCAGGACGTCAAAAAAACAATACAAGAACTCGAACAGGCAAATCCGACTCTCCTAAACATATCAGTTCCTGGTTTTAACCATTTAGATTTTGTTTACGGCAAAAATGCTTTAAAGAAGGTTTACAAGCCTCTGATAGACTGGTTGTCTAAATAACATGGAAATAAAATAATTATTGTCAGATTGGACTGTATTTACATATTTTATGATTAAGTAACTCCCGCCATTGTGTTTTTTTCTCTCCAGATGAACGTAATCCGATATACTATCTATTTCAGCATCTTTTCACTACTGTTATTCGAAGGTTTATTGTTTCCGGAAATAATTAAGTTTTATTTAAAAGATTTTTTTAGAGTACATGCCTCTAAAAAGTCGGCCGACGGGCGGGCCTGAATACGGTCCCTGAAATAGTTGCTTGACATTGTAGATACTGCGTTCAGTTTGTGTCTGTAGATTTAACGTGTGAGGATGTTTCATTTTTAAATTGGTTCAGTAGTGACATAATTTAAAAAAATATTGATTTGACTAAGTAATAATATTGAGATCTGCAACCGCAACGTCGTCAAATCAAACAAAATCAGTCGTGCCCGT
Source organism: Dicyrtoma fusca (assembly GCA_034695205.1). Taxonomy (NCBI): domain Eukaryota; kingdom Metazoa; phylum Arthropoda; class Collembola; order Symphypleona; family Dicyrtomidae; genus Dicyrtoma; species Dicyrtoma fusca. Next base: position 9,015 of record JAQFZC010005280.1, on the reverse strand, counting down.
GCGTTTCGTATTGTGTATCGCTGAAATATTAGGATTTCAGCTACAAAGATTAACATAGGCACAAAGTTTAGAAAAGACAAACGTAGAAGAAAACAATGAAAGTATCAAAACTGTGAAAAGGGTATAGGCTGCTGATTTCAGGCTCACGTAATATCCACCGATTTACTGACAATGTCTACATTTTAACTAACCCTTAGAATGAGATCACGTCGTCGCCTTATATATTTCAATAAGCGAAATCTTTTCATATTATATTATTTTTATCATTGACAGTGCTAATGTACCGTAAACTCACAGCTTTACACAAAATTACTTTCCATCGCTTTCCTGTTTTTATTGTTTTAACTTCATGCTAGCGCCCACAGTCCATACGTTATTTACAACAATCAAATAATGCTACTAAACCCTAATGGAACGGGAACATTGGCATTTGTTGCAGCTTGCAGCGCTCCTATTCTTAATTTACTGTATGTCGTAAGCGTATTTTCCCCAATTCTCAACGCCGTCCAACTTCACAAACTGTATCAGTGAGCTTCATCTTCACAAACCGTTTTACGCATCTCTTGGACGTCTCAACCAACTTTTGATGTTCAGAACGAAAGTTTTTTCACCTTTGTCAAATAACTTTTTTGGCTCGCCGCGAGCCCGCGGTGGACTCCGGCCTCTGAAAAACGTTCAAACTTGAACTTTGTTTTTAGCAGTCATTTTCCTACCATTTTGATGCAATGCTGATTTACATTTTCTAATATCAATAATATTTAATGGTATTTCTTAAAACTGAGTTGTCCAATCGTTAATTGCATTTTAATTTCCTATACTTACAATTTTAGCATCATCAAGTAGGTGTCTGCGTAAAGGTCAAAGGAATCGTTTAACATTTTATAAACTGTGATGCTTGGGTGCTCATCAGTTCTGTGGGTGGTGCCTGTTTTGTTTCTAGCAAAAAATATTATTTTAATTGTATTATCTTATCCCGAACTCAATGTGCGCGTGTATAATTAATTACAAATACGACAATACAAGCATAGGCTGTTTACATTACCTTCTTGTTTTTTTACAATACACTATAAATCACTGGTAGGGTAATTGACACGGACACTGACTGCTGTGTTTATTACTGGAAAAAGGTTCAATGTTACAATGTGTTGAAGGTACAGATACAGTAGGTTCAGTGGCGTAGGAAATCTTCTTTTATATATGGGCTAATGTATGTATAGCACCCACAATTTTTATTGTCAAATACTTCTAGACACGCCACTAGCCTGTTAGCAGGCAACGCAGGGCACAATGATTAATGAAACATAACATACGTCAATGTGACGAAGGTTATTAAATTCTACTTGAATAAAATCCAAAGCTCCAGCCTTCATGGTAGCATTTTCATTTTCCCAAGCAGAACATCAACATTCCATAAGCCGAACGGTAGAAAAATGTTTTTTCTACTTTCAACAATTTTGTTAGCCAATTTGGTCTTTGAGAACGGAGTCTTGCCAGTCCATGGAGGCTTTATTAAAGACGGCGGTGTTCTTAGTTTGGTAAATCCTTTGATGACGATACCGCAACCCGCGGCCGCAAAGTCTGCGGGACAGGATTCGGGAGTACAGAAACCTCGTGATGAACCTGTAAGTCTGATTTGTAAAATTTGTCGAATTCATTGTACATCTTATTAGAATTATTTTAACAGATTGATTACATAATTGGTGGGCAACTTAATTACATTAGTCAACTTTAACTTTGTAACGGTAGTCCGAAATAATAGAATACGGGGATTATGTGTCAGAAACGCACCATGCAACTACAGGCGACGGATTCATTATAAAGATGTTTCGCATTCTCCCAAAAGATAAAAACGCGAGAGGGAAGGGGATGCCCGTGTACATTGGACACGGTCTTCTAAGCTCTGCTGCAGACTGGCTCATGCTTCCCCACAATCAAGCCCTTCGTGAGTGTCTCAATTAATTACATTAATAACATTAATTTATTATCAAACATCCAGTAGAGGTCTCTTTAGCTCCCAAGCGTTTCTGGAACACATCTCAAGATCAGATTATAACCCGAACAACTACGAATTCATTACAGAAAAGTGTAGCTTCTGGCTCATGTAATTTATATTTCTTTATGGTTCACTTTTTCCGCCCAGCATTTCAATTGGCCAACGAAGGTTACGATGTTTGGCTTGGTAATAGTCGAGGAAATGAATATTCATCACAGCATATTAGGTACTTCAGTGGCAATGACAAATACTGGAATTTCAGGTAAGTCTAATTTTTGTTTTTCAAAATGAACGCAACTCAATGATAATAGTCTGGAAATAATTGTTTGGACTAATTTTGCTCCTTCTGTACGTGCCTAGTGTGCATGAAATGGGGCAATATGATGTCCCAGCGGTGATCGACTACATTTTAAATAATACAGAAGAAGACTTTAAGAAAATTAATTACATTGGCTACTCAATGAGTACGACGAGCTTCTTCATTTGTATGAGTGAGAATCCACAGTACAACGACAAGATAAATAAAATGGTCGCCTTGGCTCCTGCCATCTACCTCAATAATATTAAAAGCCCCGCCAAGGCTGCAGCATTGCTAAATGATCGAGTTCAATTGGTACGCTTACTTATGTAGTTACGTATCTATCGATATTTTTGAAATAAATAAATGTGTTAAACAATTTGCACTTACTCAGTTTGTAGTTTAGCTCTTTCGAAACGGTACTAATTCTAGTTTCACATCTTTTTGGAAGTGTTAGTTTCTTGTTTTACGTCTTTTTGAAAGTGTTAATTTCTAATTTAGACCTTTTTGAATGTGCTACTGTATTGTGTTGACCTTTTTGAAAGTATTAATTTGTTGTTTTGAGGTTTCTGAAACTGTTAGTTTATTGTTTACATCTTTTTGAAAACGTTGATTTCTAGTTTTACATCTTTTTGAAAATTTTTATTTGTAATTTTGAACTTTCAAAAAATGTTAATTTCTTGATATGGATGCTTTTGACACTGTTATTTCTAATTTTGACCGTTTTGAAAAAGTTAATTTCTAGAAAAAGCGCTTTTCAATAGCATTCTATTAATGGTTTCCCCGTCTTTAATAGGTTAGTTTTACAAACTATACATTGTATTTTATTTGACCATAAATAATTATGAACCGTAAACTTTGTACATAGCTCATCCATCAGGAGCTCATGGGAGGGCAGTTGCTTCCGTGGAAATTGGTAAAGAGTCTACAACGCGTAACTCCTCTTTGCCACGTGGTCCCGGACATTGGAACGGTAGACGATGTAACCGACAGAATTTGTCAAAATATTGTTCATTTGTTGTGCGGAGGGAAATCGGACGAAACAAATACTTCGGCAGTACAAAGATCTGAAGATTACTCCCCTTCCCCCGCTTCTGCACGCACACTCATCCACTACATTCAATTCTTTCGCATAGGCAAATTTCGACAGTACGATTGGGAGGAAAAAAAGAACTTGAAACAGTACAACATGAAAACACCGCCGGAGTACAATTTGACCCGAACTAATGTAACGATGCTCTTCATGTACGGTGGAAAAGATGCCCTTACGGTTCCGGTGGTAATTTCGTATTTATTCGCTTTTAATAATGCAATTAAGAAATCACTTTCTTAAGGTATATGTTAAGGTTTTGTGCAAAACTAACGTTTTATAATGGCAGAATTAGTGCGAGCTATGTATCTTTAAAAACAATTCTAAAATGGAACATTTATTTTATTAACGCTTACCCGTTTAACTTTTATCAAGAAAGTCATTATTTATTTTCTGTTTTCAGGACGTCGAGAGAACAATTGACGAACTCAGAGAGGCAAATCCGACTATTAAAAACATAACAGTACCTCCTTTTAACCATTTAGATTTTGTTTACGGCAAAAATGCTTTAGAGAAGGTTTACAAGCCTCTTATAAAGTGGCTTTCTGATTAACATGGAAATAAAATGTTAATTTGCCAGATATGAGTGTAAAATTTATTTTATGATATACTTAGTTAAGTAACTACCGTCATTGAGTGTGCCCTTTCCATATAAACGTAAACTCAATCATACTTTTTATTTAAGCACCATAATATTGACTAAATGTATTTGTAGATTTTACTATTTCTAACAACAATTAAGTTTTCCTATTTCATAAGTGTCCTTATTGTTGTGCATATATAAGATTTGAAGGTGCCTCAAGTTTTAGGGTCTTGTAAGTACGTATTTGATAGCCTAAATCTATACAGTAAATCGTGAGTGTAATTTTGTAATCAAAGTAAATCAGTCGTTCATGCATTTTGTGCCGTATAGTGTATGTCGCTGGTAAATTAGAATTTCGGCTACAAAGGCCAACACAAACACGGAGTTTAGGAGATAAAAGTAGAAGAAAACGATGGAAATATCAGAATCTTGAAAGGACAGGCTGCTGGGTTCAGACTCCATGTGCACAGATTTACTTGGGATTGTTGGAATTTTTTGGGATTCCGAAAATCGGATGCGGTCCCATTTTTCCCACAACCAGTAGATGCCCGAGGACAAGAGTACCTTCATTCGCTTTGGGACTAAATTCGCGTGATATTTGTGTAGGCGGGATGGGAAGCCGTAGAAAGTGGGTCGACTCAGAAAATTATCCTTTTCATCCATATTGTGAGCATATTTTATCTGTGGATGTTGCCTCGCTAGTTTGTTTAAGCGGTTCCAATAAAACCCAAATTCATCTTCTTGAAAAACAAACGCTATATTACCCTTTCCCATCAAATGAGTTTCTTCCACGATTCGTTCAAATTGTGAATTACACGTGTGAATTATATTTTGAATTATTTCCTCGTCGACACTAGAACCCATTTCTTCATGAACTACAAAGTGCGAGATCATATCATTGTAGAATTGGCACTCAGTAAAGTACCCGCTGCATAATTTCGCATTATGAAGCCCACCAAATTGAAGAATTTGGTGGGAATCACGTCTCCTGGAATCAGTTTCATTCGATGCAAATACTATTATGAAATATTCGCAATCAAAGGTTTTATTGTTAAGGAAAACGTATAAATTGAAATCCCGCATTTGTGCTACTGACGTCCAATTTGTTTCGTATGGATGTTGAACAGTAAAGCCGGACTTGAGCGTACTTTTGTAGGTATTCGTTAAGATAATGCCCATAAAGAGCCACAGTGCAATTAACCTTGCAAAAATTCGTTGTGAAGAAGTTTTCTTTAGGTAAGACACAAGAATCTCTACCCCGGCTTGTTCTGCAAGAGCAGCAACCATTCTTAGCCAACTATACACAAAGTTGAGGGGGAATCTAACGAAAATATTCAAAGACTTGCTATAGGCTTCAAATACAAGGGAAAAAACTGCCGAAAGTGCAATTGTTGCCGCCAGTACCAAAAGCCACACTGTTTTGTCAAATGGGCTGGAAATTATTTCGAACGAAGATTGATTTTTGTGGACATTGTGCGGCGTTATAAACTTGTATGGTTTCGTGTGTCCAACGGGGAATAAATCGAAAGCTTGGGTCTCTGAATTTTTGTAGAAGTCCTTTTCAACGTAATTTTGTAGTAGAAAGCTCACACTGCCATCTACGGTCTGAGATGAAATGACTGAATAATTTAAGTCGGAAGTCAGAAATCCATAAGTTGCATGGGATAGAACTCCTGGGGTTACTCTGTGGAACGGAGACTTGATTTTTCGAAATTTTACTGCATTTTCCTCGTCTTGATTTGCATAAGGATCTTGAACTGTCCACAAGTGGTGCTTTCCACCATTTGCACATTTTTCAAACAAATGCATGGCTCGTGTAAAGCAATCCATCTCTCTTAAAAATTGGTCACATTTGAGATCCACAATTCCAATGCTAGTTTTGGTTTCAACGGACGCTTCAGAAATCGAGTATGCAAATTCTCTTTCGTATAATGATTTTTCATACCGAAAATGTAGTAACATTGGCTCGTGCCTTTCTTTGCGACTTGCTTTAACTAAATCTTGTAAGGCAGTACGAACTCGTAAGCTTTCACTGGATTTCATACACTGTTTGTTCGTGATTCGAATAAACCATTGAGGAAAGATTTTGACAATTGGCAATGCAAACTTTTCTAATGATTTCGATGAGCTCTTTTGATGACAGAAGTCTTCGGTAACGATGAGGGAGTAGCATTCTATAGCACCACTATTTTTGAAAATTCGAGAATAATTTTTATGTGAAATGCTTTCACTAATTTGGTTTCTAAAATGTCTGTCATTTAATCTGGATAGTGAATATGAATTTTTAATATCTGAATATTTAATGCCTTCACCAAATTCGAAGAAATGAGTAAGGCAATTGTTGACGTATTTGTTCTCAACAATGGGTCTTACATCTAGTAATGAAACATGGGAGGTTAAGTCTATACAAATAATGTGTACAATATAGTACTTCATAGTTAAAACAAATAAAATTTTGCAAAACATAGATCGCTTCATTTTAGCCGCTTGTGTTTTTGTTCCCAACTTGACTATTACAACTGCACAGTCAAGCAAATGACCAACAGAGTTTGCTAAAGAGCTTGAAAATGCCATTTCACATAGTTGAATCTGACTGCTATACATATGTATTTATAAATAGACAACACAAGAAGTAAAATATAATCAATGCATCATTATTCGTATTGAAATTGCCGACACTGGATCACCTCGTTATTTCATTTTTATAATGCTGACAAAGAAGTATTTAAATATTTTCACAAGTGCCGTGTTTACATCTCTCGCAGCATTTACTTTAGTTTTTTGCTGTTGTATGTATGTTGTATTTGTAGCCTAGCTACTAGTTAACTTGGATTAGCAAACAACATTGTTAGTTGAATCAGAAATGATGGTTAAACAAAGACTCAGATAATACAATATTATTCTAAGCTTACTAGCTTATTTACAATGATATTATCCAATGTAACGAAAATATAATAATAATTTATGTTTATTAGTTCTGTTGCTAACCTAACATCTCATGTACTGTTAAAATATTGAATTTCACACATAAAGCACGTCTAGAATAATTATATCTACCTCAAGTGTGTATATTGTCTCGCACTTATGGAATATCTATTTGTATTATTGCAAGCTTAATTCCACATGTACATATTATGGTATTTATTTATTTTGCTAGTTTCAAGAGTTTTTCCAGAAATAAAAAACGTTGATTACCTAACGTGCAAGCTAAGGGCTCGCTCGATGGCCCGTGTAGCCACGTGGCATACTGGTTACCCGTAACAACTTCGAAAACTATATCTTCGAAAGCACATCTTTGAGACAATATCTTCGAAAACTTGCTTTTCAAAAACCAGTATTATCGGTAGCCAAATCTATGCTACAAAACCGTCAAATGATCCAATACATATTACTAACTCAAAAGTTTTAAATAAGGGTGCAAAAAGATTCAAACATGTAGTAAACGATTTTTAACCTTGTGTAATGCAACAAAGAACCTATGTAGATTCTATATTGAGCCCCTTTATGAACCGTTTATAAAATATGCAACGCAAGGCAATGTTCTAACAATGCTCTTGTACTTATAGTGCCTTGTATTTTGTTTAAATAGTTTTTATAGTCTTTCCCTTTTTCGAACTTATATTAATATGCGTCGTATTGCTATATTCGAACAATTGGAATTATTGTAAACGGACGCTGCATTTGACTCAAAAATGAAGTTGCTCTGCATCCACTTACCACCCGCACCGAACCAGTTCGGAAAGATTTGACAGTGATTTTACTGTTTCATTATTAATTTGTCATACTGATCATTAATCAAAGTATTTCCCTACATATTATATAGCATGGGCAGAATACCCTTAGGCAAGTCTATCCTCATCTACTCATCTTCATAGTATTTTCACTTTAACTAGAATCAAATTACTAAGTCCAACGTTCCATCGCATCGTCCGGGCTCAACTGCTTCAAGTTTTTTGTATTTGGACAGAAAATAACATTGTGTGGAAAGAAACAATAAAACTAAATTATTCATTATTTTATTTTTGTTAAAAAGGTTTTCAATGAATAAAATTCATTATTTTTATTATTATTATTACTATTCATTAAAAAATTTAATAACGATTACCTAATTATTTGAAAACTTTATAGTTGTTTATTTTTATTGTTTTAATAGAATATTGTTTGGGTCTCGTACTCGAAACTCGAGTAATAATATTTTTTATTAGTAATGAATAACCTCAACCACCAACCATCATTATAGCAGTAATAAGAAAAGTTCGTAGTATTTATTTTTTGCTTGCTTGCCCGATCATAATAAATTCATGCACTCTTGCTAGTTTAATTTTTGTAAGATTGTAACATTATTGTTCACTTACTCGGATCGGACAGTTAACCCCCGCCGGAGCCGGATATTACACACATGCAAACGTGGACAATTCACTAATTTTTACTAAATCACTCCCACTGCACTGCTAAGGTGTAGTAGTTTAGCCAAAGTAGACATTTTGCCCCCAATAGTATGAAAATAGCATACAATAATACTGTGTACTGTGTTGCTTTATCCTTACTTATTTGCTAGAATATACATCAAAACTCACCGAAGTCATCTCGTAGGCTGCTGCTGTATAATATAGGTTCTATAAGTCTGTAGCAGTAAATGATTAAAAAAAAATATTTTACGTAAAATAATAATGACTGCGCGTTCACAACTCACGATCAGCCGAATTTCGAATCAGGTAAAAAGCCATTCAACGACCCGTCAGACTTATAAAGGCTCTTTTGTTCCTGTCCTTAATCGTCTATAAGGGTCCCCATCGACCCCACGTTCGTACTTTAAAAATGGAAAAGCAAACTCAAAACGTTGCCCAAACCTCCGGGGGCTCACTTAATAAGCAAGAAACTCCACTTAAGCTTAGTGTGGAAAGTGCTGGAAAACAACAACAAAATCGGCTGAGCGCAGACAGTGGAGACACCAATGTCTCCAACGGCACCAAAGTCTCCAACGGCACCAAAGTCACCAACGAAAAGATAATAGATGACAATGCTAGTGCGGGCACTCGGAACACTAGAAT
>JAQFZC010005279.1:0-14441 GCA_034695205.1 Dicyrtoma fusca | reverse complement strand
AATAACTAGTAGTTGTTAGCTAGCAGCTAAGCCAGAGAAAACCATAGCATCAGAACATCAATTTCAATCTGTACCAGAGGGCATCCCAGCAAGAGAAGCTTAAAGAAATGGGTTAATGCTTTAGTAGACAGTCTGTCAGATGACCCTGCTGGACTGGCCGTGGTCAAATATTTACTTCCGAAATAACAGAATTTCGGTTATTTTGGTTTGACCGGGAAGTAAGGTCGCCTGACAGTTACCTTAGCATTTGAAACATAGTGATTGTACACAGTTGTTGTATTTTTTATCAGCATTTTAATTAGCGACTACAACTTTGTAATCCTGAATATTTTCATTCTATTATATTAGTTCCTTTAAAAACTAGAACAATGCAAAATTGACACTAATTAAAATTATCTTGAAGGCTGAGATGAGCAACTCACATAGTATATATGTGTATATAAATACTTTCCAAATACCGATGGAGTCCTTAAATTTTAGTATATAATTATTTGCTGTCAAATGTTATTGTAAATGAATTTTTGTTCAGTGTTTGATAGGTCTTGTTAGCTATGTATAGATATAGGTACTCTGGCATATCCCTACGTGAGTAAACGTTTTGAAGGCAATGAAGGCATGAAGGTGCTTAGATGCTTGCCGTAATAACACTCCTTATCGAGCCATTTCGACTCATAGTTCTACTGTATAGAGCTACTGATCTCTGAACTTCTGAAACTCTATTTTGAATCATTCTCCCTAAAGTTTGTGACCATTTTAATTTAAACTGTTTTCCCTACCCTGGTTTAATTTGGCTGAAGTTCATCCGAGGTCCCATCAGACTAAAATGTTTGTGTTTGCAATGTCAATCATTAATCTACCAATTTCCCTCACAGAGCAGAAACATATTGCAGATTTGCAAGAAATTGAAGGGCAAGGGTCTGTTCAAAGACATGGCCAAGGGGATGAGGGTCAATCAAGTAATCGCAAATGGGGTTATTGGGATGGTCATTGAGAATTATGCAGAAGATGTTATTAAAGCCGGCGTTGTTGTTGTATTTGAAAATTGGTTAGCAACGAAGGAGCAATAGATACATAGCGGTACCCAGTAACCCAGTGATTATTCGTTCACTGCGTGCTTACTAATTAAATAAAATAAAAACTGACAGACCAAGTGATAAACGTGATAAAGCTATCACGTCCAATTCGCATTACGAAGGATAATTAGAGCATAATAGAATGTTAAATGTTGTTCGTTGAATTTGTGAAATATAAATTTATCTTCATCTCTTATCGACCCCTATACTGCGGAAATATTAAGTGCACTTCAGTGTAGTTATAACTGATATACACAAAAATACCCTGAACCAACAAATACAATAGTTTCAGCAACTAGTCAAAATTGTTTTTAATTTGTTATTAGCAATAACCTTGTAATAAACTCCAGTACTACTCTAATTACAATAGATTAGCGTAAAACACAGCACCATAGTAAATCCCCTTCCACCCTAAAGGGATTTTCAGCTTCAACAGCACACCAACAAGTAGCTACCTACACTTTGTCTACAGTTCAAGCGCATACAATTAATCTGCTTGCGAAAGCTCAGGGCTATAATCATTACTTATTATTATTTATAATTAATTGTGACTTGTAATACTTTGTGTAGTTAAAATTAATTTACATACACCGTCATGTGATTGTTAAACTTGCAACTACACAATATTACAAGTGATAAAGCTTTACTGCCCGATATATAAGCACTAAAGCACTCTCAATTTAGTTCACACTTAAACATTGATCAGAGCAATAGTAATAATATTGTATGTACAGAAGTCACAGTCTAAACGGCGTAAATTAGCAGATTACTGTTGGAAATAGTATAGGCTTAGGGAAAAATGGCAAATATTACGAAGGAATTCTTGGAGAAAGCTCTAGGGGGGAAAGAAATTCAAAGTTTTGAAGTTAACTCTGGCTCAAACCCTGGGGATGGATACGCAAGTATTCTTTACACGGTCGACGTAACCCTGGCAAGTGTAGCTTCAGAGGCAACGGATCTAGAAAATCCGGAAAATCCGGAAGGCGACAAGCAGGTTCATCTCCTCCTTAAATGCTACCCAATGAATGCTGGCCGGCAAGGGTTTCTGTCCACAACAAACATTTTTCGGAGAGAACTCTTAGTCTACAACACCATCATTCCCGAACTGGTTCAGTTTCAATTGAAATACGGGAAACATCAAGTCATCTACCAACCACCTTTTCCAAAGTTTTACTTTGGACAAGCTGTCAATTATGAAGCTATGAGTGAAGAAGGTTAAAAAATTGTATAAAAATTGTGTTGCTACTATACCATAAAACGTGGAATTATATTAAAACTTTTTACTGTAATTCAAATAATTACCTGAAGTTGTTTAATTAAGCATCTAAGTAAGTCTAGAATTAAATAGCTTTTTTTTATCGATTTTTAAATTTATAGAATCCAAAATATGCACTGACCCCCTGGAAAATTGCATCATAATGACGGACCTTCGGAAATCTGGTGGCTATAAACTTGCTAATCGACTCACTGGCTTCGACGTCCATCATGCAAGGCTCGTTATTACAGCTCAAGCCAAACTGCATGCACTTAGTTGGGCCTACAAACAGTTGACCAATACCCCTAGTCTTCTACAGAAATTCAGCTTTCTTAGTAGCTCTAATTTTGATAAGCTCGGGGATACAATGATGGAGGGCCTTACCAATAGCAACGTGGCACTTTTTGCTAAGGCAATACAGGATTCATCTAGCATTGAAGAAGCTAAGAAAGAAGAATATTTCAAGAGCCTTGACCGATATAAGTTGCATCATGTCGAAGTGAGTCAACTTTATTTCAGCGACATTCCACTAAAGGATTCGAGTGTTAATAAGGACAATATTTTACGGGTTCCCCAGCCACATTTAGAAGATGAAGGTAATTACATAGTTAAACCAAAATCTAAAAACAATTTTCGTGCTTTCTTTATTGTACAAATGAATTAATTAAATAATGTAATCATAATTATTTTGCTTTAGAGCCCTGGCTAGTTCTTACCCACGGCGACTGCTGGCTCAACAACATGATGTTCCGCTACGACGAAGCAACCGGGCTGCCAGTCGAGATCCTTCTTGTTGACCTCCAGATTACGAGAGAAGGTGACCCTTTTGCGGATGTAGCCTACAACTTGTACACCAGCACCACAGCTGAGCTTCGAAAAGAACATCTAACTGACCTCTTGAAACTCTACTTTGAAACATTCACCGAGGTCTGCGATAGCTTTAAAGTAGAGCCGCTGCCCGGGTTTACTTTGGAGGAAGTTCACCGAAGATTCCACCGAGCTAAAATTTTTGGCTTTTTAATGTCAACCATAGGCCTTCCCATTTTCTTAACCGAACAGAAAGACGTGGGAGATTTGGAACAGATGGAAGGAGACGGAATGAAGGCGATGGTAGACATGATGGCTGGCATGGGCGATGGAATGAAAAATAACACTGCATTTGCTAATAGGGTTATTGGGCTCGTCAGCGAGTTACACGCCGAAGGTGTCATTTAACTGTTAACTAAATGAAATAGTGAGATGCACATATATCTATATCTCTAAGCTCTATATTTCTTTAGCGTGTAGATACCCAAATTGATTTATTAGCCATTATTAAATTGTAAGGCAGTAAAGGAAGAAAATAAAGAAACAAAACTGCTAAAAATAAACTGCAACTTGCAACTATAATTTATTGTCTGGTACTCATGTGATATTGAAAAATGCAAGCAAAACACATAAAATTCAAGGCTAATTATGAAACAGTCTTAGTATTTTATTGCTACTTTGATTCATCTACTATTGACTTATTCAATTCGTTCTTGAGTATCTATATACATACATCGATTCAAAATATTTCAAAAATAAAATACTTGACCAAAATTATTTTCCCCTGCTATAAATACTGTAAAATAATAAATCACAAAATACAATACAAAATGAATTACGAAGCGGGGTTTGCCCTATTTTACGGATGAAGTTTACCGTCATCTGTCAGTTCATTGGCGGTATCGGTATGTATGGTCCAACGAATTGAAAAAGGTGTCCAATTATCGGTAGCAAGATACAAAATAGAAATTATGAAACAGTTTTACTTGTCATCATCTACTCCGTTTTAATCTTCCATTTTCACTGCATCACTCTGATTAAAATTAAAGTTCACACACTTTAAATTCATTCGGAATATTTTAAAAATAGAAACACGCTTCAAACAAAATCATATCACCAGATATAAATAATTCAGAAACAAATGTAATTGGACGCAACATACAAAATAAAATACTAGCTAGTTTCTAACTGGTAAATTGATCATCAAGTGCTAATCTTGAACAATTTCATTCAAAACACAGAAATGACCACCTAGCAGCAGTTAACAGGCTGCGGCTGAATGTAATTTCTATTCGTACGGTTAGTAACTAAGAGTGAAAATGTTATTCGAAATAGACATGCTGATCATTTGATCAACTTAGGACTTTAAATCCTATTCAACTTAGAGTCCAACAAACAAAAAATCGATCACTTTGCACACTGCAACAGCTGGTACAAATCGTTAATTAGATTCGGATTTGTTCGGACCAGCTCCTTGAAACCTGCATGCAGTGTTTCGAAGGATTCCCTGCTTGTACCTGGAAATAGGAAAGATACAAGTCATGAGTCAATTGACCAAAAAATAACATACTAAAGAACAAAAAAAAATAAAATTTAATAACTTTGCTAGATGTAATTATTTCATTAATTTGGTTAACTTACAAATTGGGTATTAATATTTTTATAAGGGAAAGGTGTGTGGATAACGTAATTAATAGTTTTCAATAATTATTGTTTTTAAGGCTAAGTTTGCTCTCAATAAGTATCACTGGATTTTGCTGGTTCATCTGCTCTATTAGGAAGAGAAATTTCGTATACGCTGTACATTTTTTTCTGATCCTCTGGATGCAATCCACTTGTATTCGTTAAAGTTAGAAACATACTGAGATACTTTTCTTTATCGTTAGTGTTGGGATCAACTATGTTCATTGCATTGTGCTTCACGTACATCTTCCTGCACGGAAAATCAACAGATAAAAGAAATTAAATTTCAAAGCACTCTTACTTAAGTTGAAGTGGCATGACAATGCAAGATGGCCAAATGCAACGGATCTTCCTCGCTAACTATTGATTGATTAGAGTAATTGATCATTCTTTACCAGCTGTGATTAGTCTTGGGCCTTGGGTCCACCACGAAAAATTGGGGAATAAAGCTTAACGTTATCATCCAGTTCATTGAAGTTTTGAATGGACCAAAGAAATGAAAAAGTGTCCAACTCGACCTAATTATGGACGAAAACCAATGGGCTTTGCCCACTTGGTTAGCTAGGGCGATATGGTCTTCACCAAGTATATCAGGATCTATTTTTCGAGTTTCAATTAAACCGGGGCCACCAAGTGGGCTTAGCCCACTTGGTTAGCCTCAATGTTATGTTCAACCGAAGATATTTATTTAAATCTCAAAGATATTAGGTTTACCGTACGTTACCGTCCAACTTGTGTGCATGCAAAGTTGGTTTTTTCAACGTTTTTCTGAAAATTTCAAAATTCAAAGACTTAATTCAAAAAGCAACTCCAAATCAGTAATCACCACGTCATTTCCGTTAAAATGGTGTATTGCACGATGATATTGGTCTATTAATTACGAAAATAGTTTTTTTGCGTTAAATTATACCGACACTTTAGTAATTAGTAATAACGTATTTTATTAAAGCAGAATATATAGTACTATCAGCAGCATGCACTATAGCATCCAGTTTACTAACTGTAATAAAGTGTATTACACAACTACATCGTAATTATCCCACTCACATACCGTGGATGTGGAAACGTATTCCACGTCTTCGAGGTCACACTTCCGTTTTTTGCTGTTTGATTTACCACTGAGTAACATCTTGTAACTTACAAAGATTGCGACAAAGTATGGATAAAAAAAGACACTGATTTGAAGCCGCAAAAGGTGAACATGAAATATATAGAACTTGCAACTTATTTTTTTTATCACAAAAATTGTTTAAATAGAATGAAGAATGTTGTGTCTTTACCAAAACTTCGTTCTTTCAATCATACTAAAACTTGAATTGGAAATCGAAGTTAGTGTAGCCTTAATGGGAACCGTTTAAGAATTGTTTCGCTTTAGGTTCGTTGGCTCGAAATAAAATGAAAACGTAATTTATATAATTATACAAGTAAAAACATTACCACGCCTACACTGAGCGCTGTAACAAACCTATTTTTTAATTCATTTTCTAAAAGGAAACAATTTTTCAGACATCCAGCACGTTAAAGAAGAATATTTTTCAAAAATCGCACTTTTTAGAGTGTTTCCATAAGGTCATTGATGTTGGAACCTAAAGCTTACGCTTAAAATATATAATGACATTTATACTCTTTATTGTTATCCTATCGTCAGTTCAAAATTTTGGTGTCGATTTGTTGTTGCTTTGTAATAAGCAGTAAAACTTCTACTTGCGTGAGCATGGGTCTAACTCCACGCTAAAATTACTAATGCAGCCGCGATTATGCAATATAAAAACCTAAAATTATGCATTTCCACATCTCGAATTATGCAACATTTTAGGATTTCGATTATGCAAATTATGCAATTCGATTTTACATCAGGTTTAGCTAATAATTATAATTTTTTTATGTAATATTTATTTATTACTTAATTTTTTTACCCCCTTGACTGGTACAAATCACATCAGAATTACACATTTAGGGTCATTTAAACCCTAAAACTAAAGTAGTACCTGCTATAAAAATGAGTAATTAATTAATATTTACTTGCCATCACTGCTGTTCACTCAATCGTCGATTGCAGTGGTATTACTTTAACATTGTTAATTGTTACCCATGCAGCGTTATACTGAAGTCTTAAACTTTCCATTTTGTATCTGTAGTTGCGTAAGAATTTGTATTATCAGGATTCAAGGTCCTTTAACTAAATTAAGTTGTGATTAAATAGATGCGCTAGTGCATATGAATGGCATTAGATAAATCGAAACTAGGTTACAATTTGGAACCGGTTACCTACTAAACTAAGATGTTACTTTAAATCCAAATGATATTGAACGATGACTTACTTTCGTGAAAAATTTCCACGCAACAAATCGAGGTTGAATGTTTAAAGTGATGCGCATCCATTTTAAATACTTTTTATAACAAAACATTACGCGATAAAAAGGGGTTAAGGAGGATACGCGTCAATCTGCATCTTAAGCCTCGAAATTGCGGGTCACAATTTCTGTTAGATTAATACTGTTATTCCCTTGCCAGGAAAAATTCATTTTGCTATAAGGGTGCACCTAAACACTAAAAACCACGAGAGGAGTTTTAGTTTTAGTAGCTCCTTTTATTTAAAATTATTCAGGTAATTGCGGTTAACTAATTTTAACTGATTTGGAAATGTTAAAATATGTATAGGAATTTCCACCGTAGACTTGTTCTTGTTCTTGACGTGGTTTTTTGAAGTATCTAAATATTAAATCACTTTGACACAATTTGAAAGGCAATTTCTATGACTAGGGCAATGTTAATATTGGATTGACTACTGCTAGAAAAGAAATAGGAAACAAATTAAAACAATTTATGATTGCTCTATGTCACAACACAATTCCTAAACTGGGCTTGTATTTCGTCTGCAACATTTTAAAAAGAGTGGTATTTACTACGTATTATTATTATGCTGACAGTAGTTTAACAACCAATGCATTTTTTAAAATCCTAATTTAATCAAAAACAAAAACCATTGGCATCCTTCTTACTTACTGTATATATTGGATTAGCCGTCGTTACGATTAGTCCTGCCTCCCAAATTCCCAGCAAAACAATGGCATACTCGGGCACATTTGGCAAAAGAACTACAACTACATCATTTCGATTGAGACCAGAGTTTAAAAGGGCAGTGACAAATCCACGACTGAAAGTGTACACTTCTCGGTGCGTATAATGCCTCCCAGACACAGCACATATCTAATCACACAGGTAACAGGTGTAAAATGACTGCATTTTAAATGCTTCGTCATTAGCACCTGTGAACCTACGCCCTACGCATTATTGAATGTTATACTATTAATGCGATTATTGGAAAAAACTTACGAAAGCAGTCAGTGACTCCCATTTCCCTAGATTAGACCAAATAATTTCAGGAAAAGTAGCGCCAACAACAGTTTCCACATCTTTATGACGTGATTGCAGAATCGTTTCGTTGAAAACCACTTTTGACAGGGACAGTGAGCGACGAGTGTTGCATTGTGATGCCTTTATTTGATTGAAACATTGAACTAAGCACTCAAACTTTACGATATCCATATTGATTTTGCATTCCAGGTATTTACGACCAGTACGAATTTTACAAGTTTAGTATCTAGTTTTCCAATTACAAGCCTTCAGCCTATATCTATGTACTTTACCCTAAAAATCAAGTAGCATAATAAAAATGAAAATGCTCGCAAATGTTCTGACGTAAAGACTTCAGAAACAAAACAATGAGAAACAGCAGTAAAATTAAAACAAGGACAATGCATTGTTGCGTAAGAAACTCTCAAATTAAAAGCTACTACAAATTTTTTAGCAGAGGCAGCTGAGCGTTGGCTACAATAATTCTGTAGAGAGGTAGGTTTACCTATACCACTCACGGACGTTACATCATCTCAAAACCATGTTATCGTCGTAGTAATACAAACCAAATGACGGTTTTTGTGGTGTCCCATAAGTTATGTTTCGATTTTCCCCTTTCAACATGTATAAAACCTCAATTTGGAATCACAACCATAACTTACAATTTCTTAACATGGAAAACCAAACCTCGACTTGCATTTTTCGATAAATCTGAGACTTCAATTAAGATTTTCACTACATACACGCAAAACTTTCACGTACATTCTTTTAAAAAGGACAACTTTAACCTCTTACTCCTTGATAGTTTGCAATTCTCAAAACCTTAAAAGCCTTGATTTGCACTTTAATATGTATCTAAAACACCGATTGAGGCATTTAAAACATGAATTACGTTGATGTACACTGATGAAACATGCAGAACTTTGATTTTCCTTTTTCCCAACAACCTGAAAAATAATTAGTATTTTAAAATTAAATCAAAGTGTTTTTCTACTATTTGATTATTGTGTAAATTATTTTAATTGTCGTAAATGAAAAAGTCATTTTGGAGCAAACCTCTTTCTTAATGAATTACTTTCATGGCCTGCCAGTGCGGAACGGGTTAATAAACCAAATTATCATAATAATTATCCTTCATTCAATTTTTAATTATTTAATTTGTAGTATGTCCGGCCCCACTGTGGTTCACTTCTCTGTCTTGACCCACCCTCCATTGAATTGGACATTGTATGAGTTTTTTGGGGACGCTGGGGAATTTCAATGAACTATCACGAAGGCCACTGTATTGTGAGAAAATAGGACCAAATGAAAATGGACTACTGCCACAAAATTCGGGTGCCATGGTCTACAATATTATGTGTGAACACTATTTTCATGTTATACGTTTTACGCTGTAGTAACAAAAACTGAAAGTGAAACAATATAAATGGACATTTTTTAAAAATAAAGACAAAGTTTTGTTTTTATTTTTATTAAGATTTTAAGACTTTTTCAATGTAGCGTTTGCTTTACTCGTCACATACGCATTTCTTGTGGGTGAAGAAGAGTTAATTGTGGCGTGAACACAGTTTTCCCTTAAAAGGATTTAGAAGACAGAACGCACTTACTGTCATTATGACTGTCAGTGCACATACGTAATTAAGTTTGTACCTTCGTTTACACTAAAGAGCCTACGACTTTAACACATTCTAAAAATGGTAAAAACGAAGGCTCTTACGTACACTTTTTGATATTTATCGTAGGTGAAGAAGCAACTGTGTACTTCTTCATCATTACTATTTGTTGAGATTGATCAGCAAGATCTGAATTGGCGATTTAATTAGGTCTTTGGATTGGCATTTAATTAGGTTCAAAGTAATTAGATGTTTAAAGCTAAAGTTGAATGTGTTGAGTAAGCATCGGATGACAGGATGGAGAACTGTACACATTAACTATTAGAGTAATGAACTCATGAATTATGGGATAAGTCATGATTTTGCAAATTATTAATTATAAGTTGTTGTGGATTGCTAATGTAAACAAAACTCATGGTTAATGGAATTCGAGAAATAAAGAATTAATCTAGTCACAGATTCTATCGAGTGAACACTGTTCTTTAATGAGCACCTTCATATCCTTTTGACTTCTAACACCCTGAGCGAACCGCCTTTCGATTCATACTGATTTAAATTCATTTATTCATATGTCTCAATACGTTATCTAAGCACGAGACTTAGAGTTTAGAAGTCAAGTGAGTAGAAGAATCCCTTCGTCCGGAAGTCGGGGTTCCTTCGGAAGTCTCACAAAGCAAGTCTGCAGCAAGAGCAAGAAGAAGAGGAAATTTCCAGCGACAGCAACTAGTCAAAAAGTGGACTGGCCATCCTTAATCTTTTGAAACTAAGAGGTTTTGTACAAAACACATTTTCTTTTTGAAGGTTCTAATACACTTTTCTTTTGGTTATTTCGAGGAATTGACACATTGAACCCGGGTAAAAAGGAAAGCTACGAGTCATCCGCTAGCCGAGTGTGGAGGGACGGGGCGTAGTTAGAGAAGAAGCAAAGTGAAGCATCTGTGTCAGCATTGAAGTAAAAGTGGAGAGTCGACTACACAACTTCAAAATAAAAGTTCTGGCAATACAAATTAAACTAATTTTATTACTGGAACCAGTAATTTCTTCTAGCAGAGTGAAGATAAACCAGCCAAATTTCTTCTAGCAGAGTGAAGATAAAGGGGCAGCAGAAGGGGAGGTCTACCTACAAGTACGAAAAGACCCAACCCCTGTAGCAGCAAAGTGACGTATTTTCTAAATCCAAGGCTCTCTTTCTCTTGAACAAGGGAAGGAAAGGCAAAGCTAAAGCACTACGATGGCGACGTCCATCACAAGCGTAAATGAGTCGATAGTCACGAGGCTAAACGAGTCGAATTACCAAAAATGGATACCTCACACGGAAATGCTGTTTAAACTGAAGAAATGGTCTAAACTCATCGATAAAACCATGGTACCTCCAGTAGCTGGCGTAACTGCACCACGAAACATGGGAGGAGATGGAACCATCAAATGGGAAGCAGACGACATAACCGCCTAGAATGACCTAGAAAGTGAAGCCTGGTATACACTGTACATGACACTGACCGATCGAGAACAAATCCCTGTTACGAATATGAAAACATGCTTGGACATTTGGAATTACCTGGACGGGAAATACGGTTCGAAAACGATGCAAGCCCAGATTAACGCCACGAACAGGTACATAAATTATAAAGCCAAGCATAATGCAAAGCCTATAGACATTTACAATGATTTTGTGCAAATGGAAATGGATATGCTAAACACTGAAAAAGCGGTAGAGGAAGCTGAATTTATCCTACGAGTGGTGTCAGCGCTACCCGATGGCAAGTACTATACCTGGAAAAAGATCTGCACCTCCTATCCGAGCAATATGCAAGACAGGACGAGTCTAATACAAAGGCTAAAGGAACTCCAAGCTGAAGAAACAGGTGACAAGGACACAAAAATCCATAAAGCCTGTGCAATCCATCCCAAACAGCCAGACCAGCAGCAGCAGAAGCAAAAGTGGCAGAAAAAGGGGGAGTGGCAGAAAAAGGGCGATGCCGGGAAAGATAAAAACCAAGGGCAGCCGCAGCTAGACCAGAAAGCGAGAGATGAGTTAGTAAAGGAGAGAAAGAAAAATTCATCATGCTTCAAGTGTCACGGAAAAGGTCACTGGAAGAGAGAGTGTAAATTTCAACCGGAGCAGCAGAAAGATATGGCGGCACCGGAGAAGAAGAAAACCCAGAACGAGAAAAATTCTGACAGTGAGGATGAGGATGACTTCACACACGTTCACCATCCACCAAAAATTAATGCCCTGACTGAAAAAGTAGAGCCAAGCCCACACCTATGGATGAGCGACTCTGTTGCATCGATGCACACCTGTGGAACTAAGGAGTGCTTTTCTTCCTACGAAAAATTCCCTAGACCAACGGAGGCTCAAGTAGCTGATGGAAGAATTCTGGAGATTGAACAAGATGTCAAGGTACAGTAAATTTGCTTGCTTTAATTGACGATAAGTGGAATAGGATTACACTTGAACTTTGAACAAGTGTGGTTCGTTCCTGGGGGTAATAATTTATTTTCAGAAACTAAGATGCTGAGAAATGGGTTCACTATCGTTAAAAAGGGTACATTCACACAATACTATGACGGCGACAAACCAATGATGAAAGCAGAGCAGGGAGAAGGCGTTAAAGCGCATTTTATGTGTTTTAAACCGGAAAAGCAAGTAAAACTGATGTCTATCAAGCTATGGCACGAGAGGCTAGGCCACGTGAACACGCGGTACCTAGTAAAAACAGCGCAGAAAGGGGCAATAAAAGGGCTCTCTTCTAGGGACTTAAAGGGGGAACCATAGGAAAACTGTTTTATCTGCATTAAAGCCAAAGCAACGAAAGCATCGTTTAGAGCGAAAGAGTCAAAGCAACAGTACTTACCCGGAGAACAACTCCACGGAGACTGCATAGGGCCAAGAAACCCTGTGTCCATGGATGAGCAGAAGTACTACCCACTACTGAAGAATGACACTATAAACTATAGAACGGCATACTTCTTAAAGAGTAAAGATGAAACCTATGAGTGCTTGAAGGATTACGTCAAGATGATTGAGACGCAAACCGGCAGGAAGGTCAAGGCATTCATGAGTGATAACGGTACGGAGTTAAAAAATGCGAAAATACGTAAGCATGTTCAGAGAAAAGGCATACGACATGACAATTCCGCACCCTACTGTCCACAATTAAATGGAAAAATTCAAAGAGAGGTGAGAACAGTAAAGCAAACCGCGAGAGCATTAATGATCCAGTCTGGAATACCAAAGGGGCTGTGGTCAGATGCAGTGGGAGCAGCATGCTACATATTAAACAGGCTCCTGAACAAGAAATGCCAAGAGAAAACTCCAGTTGAGATGATGTACGGCACCAAACCGGAAGTAAAGCACTTAAAAGTATATGGTAGCAGAGTCTATGTACTACTTCCGGAGCACAAGCAGCAGATGTGGATTGCCAAAAGCGAGTTGGGAGTACTTGTGGGATACGCACCTGGAGGCTCAGCCTATAGAGTGTACATTCCTGGAAGGAAAAAGGTCGAGATCCATGGATACACCCAATTCTTAAAAGAGAAAGTCACAGAGAATCTATTTTCAAATGATGGAGACGATAATATTAAGTCACGAAAATTCATTCTTAATGCATTATTAAAGGGAGGTTTTGGCGCAGGTCAAGGAACTGCTATTAAGCCAAATTTGGGGGCTGGAACCAGTCTTCCACCAAGTGAAAGTAAAAACTCTGTCAAACCAAACCAAACTAAGGGTCCAGCATTTACAGGCCTTAGTGATGAAACAAAAAAAACTGATGCAAAGATGGATAGAGCAGGAAAAACATAGAATCCTCACTGGAAAGCCAATACCTAGCAAGGAAAAAGATTGGGTTTCAAAAACGCAAGAGGCGATTCTAGCTAAACTCGGAGTAGAACAATCAAAAGCTGATGATCGAGAATCCCCAGAAGAGCAAGCCCGATTAGCTCTTGAAAGAAAAGCCATAGAAAAGAAACTTAAAGCGGAGAGAGAGGCAGCAAAAACCTTAGAAAGGAAAGGAATCTCTGTAGTTGAGGAACCTCACTATAATATTCCCAGCCCTGACACAGAAGTAGAAGTTGAAATTGATAGAGACAACTATTTAAACTCCGCACATGAAGATAATGGCGAGGGGGGTAACGACACTAAAGATGAGGAGGATGAATTCCAAGATGCTCAACAAACTCTGGTCCAAGATGAAAATGAGACAGAAGAAGTGTCCTCAAGGAAAAGTTTGAATTTTCAGAAAAACCGAGAGCTGTTTAAAACTAGAAAAGTAACTGAGGGAGAACCTTCTAAATACAAGAAAAACCTAGAACCCTTCGATGAAAATCTAAAGAAAAAGCGCAGAAAAAATCCAAGAAAAGAGATGCAAAGCCTCCAGTTCCAGCAAAACCCAAGGAAGCAGAAAAATCCAAGGGAGAAGCTAAACCAGAGGTGGGAAAATCGGAGAAACCGAAAAAGGATCCACCACCTCCTCCGACTAAAACTAGAGAGGAAGGAGGAAGCTTGAGACAAAACCCAAAGCCGAAGAAGTTAGACTCAATCCAAAAGGTGGTGCACGTTGAACCAAACTCATACGAGGAGGCTGTGAATGGTCGTGATAAGGATAGGTGGGTTGAAGCGATGAGGAAGGAATTAGAAGCGCATAGCTCCAA